>PVIJ01010207.1:0-61716 GCA_004024925.1 Scalopus aquaticus | reverse complement strand
GGGGTGGGGGTGGGGGGGTTGCATACAGAGGGGGTTTCCAAGAATGGGGTGTTCCCTGAGGTGAGGCAACTCAGACTTTTTTTAAAAAAAAAGATTATTTATACATACAAGAGCTGGGGTGTAGGCCAGAGGTGTTGGGGATGGGGGTGAGAGGATTCACTAGAGACAGAGTGGGGAGCAGAACAGGTGGATCTACTGAAATATACTGCTGAGGAGAGCAGCAAGCAAGACAGGAGAGGTCTGTTGCACCATGTAGGAAGCTCCCCGGCCGGGGACCGAACTCGTGCTGCAGTAGATGCTGATAGCTTCATAGTGCTGACACTTAACCCCTTGTGCCACCAGGGAAGCCTAACTTGGACTTTTCAAAATAGTAATGCTGGCATTACAGCCCCCCAGTGCTGGCTCTCAAGCCCTGAGTCAGTTTACTCTCTGCTTTGAGAGTTCAGGAGACATAAGTCCAAGCTCCATGTGTTAACCATGTGACCTTGGAAAAGTTGCTTTCTGAGACTCAGGTTTTTTAACCATACGATGGGGATAGTGGCACTACTTGAGTAACTGAAGGAAGAGCTGGCACAACTGAATGCTAAAGAAGCGAGTGTTCCAGGCCCTACAGTTCAGCAGTGCCTCTGCTGCTCTCCCCGGGCCAGGGCCACGGGCCTACCGAGAAGGTCATGGTGGCTAAGTGGTCTCTCTGCAGCCATCCTTTATGCTTGCAGGGTCTGTCTTCTAAGATAGACTTCTGTCTTCTGGTAGTCATTCCCTAATCTTTACCCTACCCAGAGGAGAGTGGAGGGGGAAACTTCCCTGTTTCATTATCATCAATAGTAGGAAATCAGTCTTTAACTAAAATAACACACTCAGAGTAATTCATTTAGAATGTAAATCACATCAGTCCTCTGCTTCAGACCTTATGCCACCCTATTCCACTTAGAAAAAAAGCTAGGTCTTCCAGGGAATTCCTCCAACCTCCATCCCAACTACCGAATGGGCCAGCTCAGAGTAAAGCTCAGCAAACAAATGGGAGAAGTATGGGTCTTGGAGTCCCTGGGGCTCCAGCTCTTTCTTTCTAATAATCTAAAGGGCTATTAACAGTCTCTTTACTTATTAAAACAATTTTTTTTTTTTATGTTGGTCCCTTTGGTCCTGGCATCAGGCCACAGAAGGAAGCTGGAGTCCTAGATTTCCCTGTGAAAGGACAGCCCTCAGCAGAGCAGGGAGGGGCACACCTCTTTGCCCAAGTGTTGCCCCTTTCTTGCATGGAGTGCACCCAGTGCTGGACAGATTCCCTCCTCTTGGATTAAAATCTTCAGAAGGTTAAAGGAGCCACAAGTCAAGGATGGAAACACTGGGATTCTGGTAGGTTGAGGAGAAAAATGCCTGGCATTGGGGTTCAGACTGGGGGCTGACTATACAGGTCAGCTCCAGGGACTCCAGGTCTGTCAATTGAAGCCCCTAAAGCCACCGACATTCACATTGTTTTTTTGTTGTTGTTGTTGTTTGTTTGTTTTTTTACTAGTCAAAAGTCAGGAGTTTGAAACTTCTATGGCCAGAATGGCATTTTAGAGGCAGGGATCTCTAAGTTTCCTCCTAAGCATTAACATCAAGGAGTTCATGATTCTGAGGTTTTGAGGGATGCCACATACCTCAGTGGTGCCTAGTTAAGCAAGCGGGGCTTTTTGGAGAGCACACTCCAAATGGCGCACTGACCGCCACCCAGAATCCATGGCTTCTGTAGCACAGTATTCATGGTAAATCTGCGTCATGAGCAACGATTTATGTCTTTTGACTCTAAGCCTTTTCCACCTCCCTGTTTTAGTTCTCTACAACCTATAGGGTTGTAAAACAACTGATAGACAACGGAAAGGCAGAGATAACCCTGACAGGTAAGTTAGACAGGGCAGTCAATAACGCTTTTTTGTCTCTTTTAAAGTTTTTTTCTCACACTTTCTTTACCTGTCTCTGTCTATCACTAAAGAACATTCCTGAAAGTACTTTTTGTTCTGTGCTGTCACTACGGGTGTTCCCCCACCTCTTTGGGGGCTCCTTTTCACAGAGGCTGGCTCCTCTTTCTCTACCTGTGCTTTAAATATAGGTATTCTCCAGTGCTCTGTCCTGGGCCTTCTTCTCCCTTTATCCACACTTTTGAGTCTTGATCTCTACTACTCCTTTGTCTCCCAGCCATCAGGGTTATGCAGCTGATTCTCAAAACTTTTCTCCAGCACAACGTCCTTCTGAGCTGCAGATCCACATGTTTATATCCTCCCAGCACCTCAAATACAGCATGCTCTACCTATAAAACCCACTTGGGAGCCAAACTTGTCTGCCTCTCCTCCCTCACCCCTCCCATGCACCAGTCATGCAGACTTGAGCGTTCTACTTGCTCACCCACATTCTGACCTTAGTTCTTTGCCACTCCTGGTGTGCCCATCTTGGTTCTGGTTCCTTTACTTCTTGCCTGGATTAATGTGAGGGGCTCTTATCTAATATTTCTGTCTCCAGCCTGACCCCATTTAATCCATACTGGACTCTGTTTCTGAAATGATCCCTTAAAATGCAAATTTGATATGATACTCTCATCCCCAAAATCATTCCTGGGTTCCTTGTGAGGTCAGGCCAAAATTAAGCCCATGGACTAGGTGGTTGAGGGCCTCCAGGAGCTGACATCAGCCCCCTACCATCTCCAACTTCATCTGGTGCCAAATCCCTTCCTAGGGTTTTAAGATTGCACCTTTGAGATTCCTTACATTTGCCGTGATGTGGGCCATGCCATGTCTTGCCTCCATGTGCATCCCCTTTATCTTTTCCTAGCTAACTTCCAGTCATCCGAAAAAACTTATAGGGGACTTTGCCTCCTCTCAGTGGGGGCAGAGGGCTTCCCATCTCCTGTCCCCTAAGGATCATGTGCTCCACCTGTGTGCTCCTTCCCTGTGCCCCCTTACCAGCACTCAGGGTCACAGACAAGTTTGTGACTGTTGGCTTATCTCAGGGGAAGCTGCATCTCCTCTGCTTTTCTTTTTGTGTGTACTTAGCACCCGGCTGTCCTTGTTTATTTCCTCTTAAGACTGGAGCTCCTTGGAGGTGGGACCCAGCTTCAATCTATAGGGATTTCTCCCTCAATATCCTCTCACACAAATCCTCAGGATGGCTAATCTCCTCTGAGGAGTTTCACCCAATATATAGCACCAAAAGCATGCCTCACCACTACACAGCATATAGTTCGGGGATAACAGGGATTGCAGAAAGCAAATGGTGAGTTTGGAGTAGAACCAGGGGTGAGCTGGTGACTTGAGCCTTTGGTTCCATCTTTTAAATTCATCCATTCAGTTGGTCAGTACCGGACCCCAGGGTGAGTCTTTGGACATGGAGATTATTAAATCACACTTTCTTTCCTTTAGAAACGTGCAGTCCAACAGCAAAGGCATACCTGTGTGCATTAAATAAGTGTGTGTGTGTGTGACGTAATCACCAAATGCTAGGCATTTGAACAAAGTGCTGCCTTAGCAGGAAAAGCAAGCCATTACTGCAACTGTTGAGATTTCAAAGTGAGGAGAATGCAACCTCTGAGCAGGGGCTGAGGATGAGAAAGACAGTGGGCTTTTCACATAGAAGAGAGAATCCCAGAAGGAACACCTGGCCGAGCAGAGGGTCAAGGCTGGGTGTGGTTTTCCTGGGATAAGCCAACAGGTCACAGAAAAAGGCTTAAGCAGCAGGACGGGGTGCTGGGGCAACTGGGAGTTTAAGGCGTTTTGAGAGTCTCCTGAACCGGTGCTTCCACGATGGGCACCAGCTCCAGGCGCGGGCATACGGGGGCGGCAGTGCAGATCGCCGGGTGGCCGCGGTGGGGCTGCCTTGCCGGGTGGCGGTGGCGGCCGGGCCTCCTCCGCGCTGCTCTCCACGCCTGGTTTATTATACACGAGGCAGGCAATTTGCCTTCCACCCCGGGGACCCATCTCGGAGACAAGAAGGTAGTTTGTTCTCTGTAATGGCTTCTGCTGGAGTGTGGCCGGGCCCCGCAGGAGCTGGGAGCGGGAAGCCGAGAGCCGGGCTGGTGAGAGGGAGCGCTGTGCGCGCGGCGCCCCCGGCGGCCGCCCGGAGCCCGAGCCCGAGCCCGAGCCCGGCGCCGGGAGGGGCGCAGTCCTCACTTCTCTGCCCTTCCTTCCTTTTTGCTACCCTCTTTGCTGCTTAAGCGTTTTCCTTTGTTTCTCTCATTTCCCTCTCTTTCTGCTTTATATTCTTTGAGTCTTAGTGTTGCCTCCATTTCCCTGCCTCCCTACCTCTCTATCACTTTCAAAGTTCTGGGACTCAGGGTAAGGGAGGGGGCAGGGAGCATAAAGGATGATGAGAACCCTCATCCCTTCCCGCCCAAGCATCCTCGCAGGAAACGCGGCTGACCCCATCCAGTTCCAGACCATCTCCAGTTCCATCTCTGTCTCTCTCTCTCTTCCCCTGCTCCCCTCGCTGTTTGGTTCCTGGATGACACTGACTTTTGTCCCTATGCCCACAGGAAGACATCCCCAGCCCCCCTCCCACCATTTCCAGGGGATGAGAATGCCAGACTAATTGCAAGAATGAGGATCCATCTGTACTGAGGTCTTGTCCATTGCCTCCTCATCGCCAGAGGTGTTTCCCTCTGGCTGTCCAAAGGCTCGTGTGTGTGTGTGTGTGTGTGTGTGTGTGTGTGTGTGTGTGTGTGTGTGTGTGTGTGTGTGTGTGAGAGAGAGAGAGAGAGAGAGAGAGAGAGAGAGAGAGAGAGAGAGAGAGAGAGAAGGAGAGAGGGGGAGAGGGGGAGAGGGAGAGAGGGAGGGAGGGGGAGAGAGAGAGAGAACACGCCAAGAGTCAGAAAGCCTGGGGTGGAGGTGGAGAACCCACAGACCACCAGGCTGCAGGCTGCCACCTCCTGCAGTCATCCCTGGGTGACTGTGGTGACTAGATCAGCCAGTTGACTGTCCCCTGAGCTGTCAGTTTTCACCATGCTGCTCAGAAAAAAAGCCTGGAAGCTGGCAGTCCCAGGGGTCCCCATGCAGTTATTCCCAGCCCGCATCTCCCTCATGCCCCCTCACTGTCAACACCATCACTCCAGGCGGTGAAACTTGTGCCCGGGCAGACATCTGTGTGGCAGTGTGAGCACCAGACAGAGTGAACACAGCCATGTACCTTCAGGCAGCTGAGCTGTGTGCTCTGGAAAACTCACCTCCCCTCTTTAGGCTCAGTTTTCACATCTCCTAAATAAAGAGGTTGCATTGATTAGACTCAGAAATCCTACAATCTGTGTGAATCCATGTTCTGTGCAGGGTAGAGATCACCCCAGGATATCTCAGTAGGGGAGTGTCCTGTGCTCAAAGATTCAGGACGGCCCTCTGCCCAAGGGGTGTGCTTGAGTGCCTGAAGGAGTGGAAGAGAGTGCCCAGCCAGCAGGCTGCCAGGGAAGGAGCAGCAGTAGCAGTGATCTTGGGCAGGGGGACTAGATGGCACTGCAGATATAGTCACAGGAAGTGGGTGTGGGGACTGGGATGGTTAGAGGGCGCAGGGGTGGGAGGTTGAAGACCAGAGCATCAGCTTCCCTCAGAGGTGATGTCCTCAGAGTGGAGAAGCCAAAAGGCTCTCCAGGGGTGAGGGGCTAGAAGGGAGTGACATGCAGAGGCAGAAGTTCCCAGCAGGTTGGGAGAGGTGGCCAGGCCAAGACTAGAGCAAGGACTTGTGGTCCAGGACCCTGGAGGACATGTGACTTGGAGGGCTGTGTTGGGGGGCCCTGACCTTTGTTGTTGTCCTCTGAGGACTCTGTCTCCTGAGGTTTGCTGTACAGAGTTCCAATAGTACAGAGTCTCCCCGCCTCCAAATGTCATGGGTTCACACTCAAGGTATCCCCTACACTTTTTCAAGGAAGGAAAAGTAGCTCCTCACAGCCCCCCACCCCCACCTCAAGCATATATGTTTGTGGGGTATGTGTGTGCATGTAAAGTAGTGTAGGAGATGGGGGTGGGGTGTACCTGTCCAGGAATGTGGTTACTGCGGAGGCTGCAGGGGTGGCGGTGGGGGAGATTGGGAACACCTGCCAGGGCCCTGCCAGCTTTAGGGACAAAGGGCAGGGCCAAGGGAAGGTGGAGAAGCACAGGGCTGAGGGAGACTGAACCACCCAGGCTTCGTGGCAGTGTGGCAGCAGGAGAATGAATGGACCTGACAAGGAGGAACCTTCCTCAGTTACAGATCTTATGAAAGAGAACAAAGGAGCCGGGAGGAGGCAGGCAGAGTGGGAGGTGGGGGGTGAGCAGAAGCCAAATGAAGGAGGAGGGTGGGGAAGGGAGGGAGAGCTGGAGAATGACAGTCTAGTCTGAAGGGGGAGGAGAGGCCAGCTCCCCGCGGTGACAGTCGTATACCTGCTCTGTGGCTTTGTGGGGTGGTACTGTGGAAGAAGAGGCAGCCTGGCTGTAGGTGGGGGTACAGAGACAACCACAGGCAATTTCACTATGAGATAAAGGTCAGTGTATGGGGGTGGGGGAATTGCTAATCTCGTCTGGAGGTTCAGCAAATGCTGGAGGAAAGGATGAGCAACAGACCCGGAGACACTCCATAGATCTGGTGGGAAAGGGAGTGTGGCAGGCAGCAATATGTTTTAAGGAACCAAGGAGGCCAAGCTCTATGCTAAAGAATGT
Source organism: Scalopus aquaticus (assembly GCA_004024925.1). Lineage (NCBI taxonomy): Eukaryota > Metazoa > Chordata > Mammalia > Eulipotyphla > Talpidae > Scalopus > Scalopus aquaticus. Next base: position 55,066 of record PVIJ01010207.1, on the reverse strand, counting down.
GGCCCAAGAGAGGATTGATCCACTGATCCACTAAAGCCTCCTCAGGGCAGTGCACCCTAACCCTGCAGTGGAGGAACTAATCACCCTGCTTTGGGCCAGCCTGGAGGGTCTCACATACTGGATTCTGCTTCCCTGAAGATACAGACCTAACCCTGTCATGCCCAGCGCCAGACACTGCGTTGTTGCTCAGTGGATGCTCCATGAATAAATAACTGAAGGAAGCAGCACGCCTTGCACCAACCGAGAACCCTCTGAGGAAGATACTATTTTTTCCACTTTATTGATGAGGGAGTCAAGGCTCTCAGTTTTAGCAGGATTTAAAACTAGTCTTAGCATCCCTAGCTTGAGCAGTCCGTTTTTCTTTCCCAGGAAAACAACAACAACAAAAAGCTTAATAAGTTTACAGCTTTGATTTATTTTTATTAGCTTCCATGCTGGTCAACATAAAATAATTATAAATTCAAGATTACAGTGAAAATCACTACCATTTTAATTTTAAAAAGTGTAGGAGGCTTTTGGGCTGTTTACACTGTCTTTCATGTTTTCGCCTGGGAACGCTAAAGAAACCTCCTATCATGCAATCACAAAGGTTTTAATAGAAGAGGAAGGAAAAGGGAGATGACAGTGGGGCAAGTATACACAGGTATTTGAGAAATGAGGAGAAACCCCTATGAAATACTGGAATTCCCTTTGGCTCTCAATGAGCCCTCTGGCTCTGCGCTGCTCTTCCTCCAGGGGGCGCAGCAGAGAACCCCCAGGTCTGGTCCGCACGGCCCCGAGTGTCTGACTTCCGGCCTCCGTTAGAACCAGCGACTTTTGAGAGTCACTACCCCAGTCGGAAAGGTGTTCCACACTCCAGTCGGAGACGGCCTAGTTCTTCCTGGCTCCGCTGTCCACCCCAGCTTGTGGGTGAGTGATGGGCCAGCCACCCAGCACCTCCCGCTCTGGGCGTTTCATCTCCCCTCCTTCACATCCCCCACTGCACGCTAGGTCTGGAGGTTGCCATACCAGGAGAAGGATAAGGCCCCGCACAATTTGTTTTTGTGTAATTATCTGTCAGGTACAGCTTGTGAGACACCCCCGACATGCAAGAAAATAAATGACACCCATGCGCGGGCACAGGGCTGGCGCGAGTGCGCCCCCCGCCCGCAGTGGGCTCCTCCCGGTGCCTGCCACCCGCCTGGCTTCCAGGCCAGACTCTTATTCGTCCATCTTTTCAGCCTGAGTTACTTGCTGGGGAGGAGGAGGAGGTCCACTTGGCCTCTAAGAAGTCATGGCTGCAGAGAAAGAAAGAAAACAAACAGAATTCTTCATCCTTTCTGATGAGAGGAGTTGGATGGGGGAGAGAGATCTTAGAGTTCCTGCTTTCTAAAACCACTGAAGACAAGTCCCGTGTACAGAGTGACAGGCACTTGATAGGTGGCCCAGCCACCAAGCTGAGCTGAGCACTTTACACATTTTTCATTGATTCCCTCTAGAATAGGGCTTTATCTTCACTGTGGAGAGTACTCTGAGACTTTGGTCCCCAGACACACAGCAGGCTGTGCCCTGGGGATGGGATTGCACTGCAGAGTGAGACAGACCGTGACCTCTGAGGAGCAGGACTAGGCTGTTTCTCACTCCTTGTGTGAGCTTTGGTTTCTTCCTCTTTAAAATATGCACAATATGTTCATCTCTGAATCCTTGTGAGAATTCAATGAGGTGGCAAGTCCTGGCACTTGTAGACACTTACATGTTGGGGTGCTCTGCCCTCCGGCCCTCTCTGCATGGTCCGTCTGCCCCCCAGGAGCTGGATTAGACAGAGACAGGCTGGCCGACTCCAGGAGGAGCATTCTGGGTGGGAGCCCCCACCCACTGTACCCAGGACCCCACTGGCAGGCTGCTGACATCCATCTGCTACCCCAATGCATAAAGTACATACAATTACAGAGGAAACCAATTTCACTGAAATACAGTTATTGAGAGATTCAGGAAACCAAATTTGTGACATAGTAATCTACCACCTTCTCTAACAATGCATTCAATAATCTGATCTAGCGGCAGAGCTAGTAACTACCATAATTTCCAAGATGTGATGAGTGTAAATTTAAAGAAACTCGCAGCAACTAATATGAAATCACCTTGATTTCGATTAGTGACAAGAGCACAACTATTGCCAATACTACTGGGGCTTATAGTAGACAAATACTAAATTCACTTAGAGGTTAGTGATTATGTATCCCCCATTCAAGTTCCCAGACCCCCAAAACCTATCTATGGATTAAGATTAAGTAGAAAAGGTGAAGAGTGGAAGCAATTGGCTGAAATACATGTTGATGTGAATTTAAAAGTGTGATTCAGGGGTAGACACCTGGGGAGAGCAAGTGAAGCTTTCCTTCAGACAGAGGACTTGACAGTCCAGGGGCCTTCTTTTGCCTGGGTCTGCCAGGAGGTCTTTCTGGAATACACAGATCCTTTTGTGAATGAGGCTGTTGAGTGTAACCTGCTTGAGGGTCCTAATGAGGCATGGCAGAAGCAGCTCATATTCTCAGTTCCCCCGCCTCTGACCTAGGTGGGCGCCACTTCCCTGTACCCCCTTCTCCTCTGCCCAATGGGTGAGGACGTTTTGCCCGGTAGGGCCGGAGGAGCTGGACTCTGAGCGGTGGATGGAGTCCTGCCAGCTGAAGAGAAGGGCTGACTGCCCATCAGATGAGGCAAGGAAAACGCAAGAATTTACAAGGGCTGAGGAAGCACCCTTGGCTCCCCTTTAGCAGGCTGGAAACAGAGGCGAGCAAGGCCTTTGGGAGCTGATGTAGAGGGCAAGTCTTCTGGGACACACAGTAGGCGAGCACGAGCCTCCCACTCCTGGCCTGGCTGTGCCTCAGCGGGCAGGAGAGGGATGAGGCACTTCACTTCCCTGGGCTGGCTTTCTTAACTGTGACGATGACCTTCTGCTCAGTTCTCGGGAGGGGGCAGGTGCAGTGTGGGCAGGACCACTTTGTAAGCTGTAAAGTGTTATGTAGGTGCAAATTGTTATTAACTGGAAGATACTTTTTTGCCCAGCTCACACTGATATGTTTGTCTTCGAGTCATATCATTTGGACCTCACTGTAAGTCAGGAGGCCACAAACTCCAAAGTACTTGCTGGAGCTCAATCACTGCTCCTTGCTGAACCAACCCAAGCACGTACACTTTCTACATACATTAAAAATAATAAACACACACACACACACACACACACACACACACACACAATCCTGTATACAAAAGGATTTACCTTTTGGTTTGGTTTTTCCTGCCTACAATACTAATTCTTAAAGGGCCCTCAAATCCCGCCAGGTGGGTGTTTCCCCCACTTTACAGATGAGGAGACAGGCTCACTTAGTGACTGAGTGGGTCCGGACGTCCATCATCTGACTGCTTCCAATGTTTGCTTTCCTTAGAATTAAGATACACTGGGTTTGAGGCAGCAGTGATTAAAAAATGCCTGGAGAGGTAATACAATATTGAAATTTCTTACATGAAGGAAAACAGACAACTAGGACTCTTGAGAGGTGTTTCCTGTATCTTTGGTTTATCAGCCCTGATTTTGGGTGGGCTGCACTATTACTCATCATCAGAACTTATCACAGATCTTAAAACACAGGCTTCAGAGAGACACTCTTTGAAGTGACTTTGTGTGTGTGTGTGTGTGTGTGTGTGTGTGTGTGTGTGTGTGTGTGTGTGTGGTGGGGGGAGGGCCTCTACCCTCTATGCTGTTCTACTTGCAGGGGCATGCTGCCCTCACGTGGTCAAAGTCATGAATTACAGATGCATAACGCTTCAGAGTTCTCACCTGGTACCAACACCTGACAGTGGCACATGGCAAAGTAGTAGGATTGTCACTCATTGCACTGGGACCTTGATATAGGCGTCGGCCCCAGACACAAATGGGGACTTTGTGCACAGACCGTGGCTTTTTGCAGCAAAGCATTTTCATACTCTATGATACTTTGGTCCCCACGCCCCAGACTCTTGGCCTTCCGAGCCCTAGAATGCCAAAAACAGCTGAAGTGATGTTGATGAAAGTGCTGGCTCAAGAAACCATAAGCTCAAACAATTTGAGCTTAGTTCAGTACCTAATTTACTATGAAAATGTGAGTAGGCATTTTTTTTTTTTAAAGATTATTATGCATGCAAGAGCTGGGGTATAAGCCAGAAGTGTGTGGGGGTGGGGAGTGGATTCACCAGAGACAGAATGGGGAGCAGAACAGGCAGACAGACTGAGATAACCTGCTGAAGGGAGCAAGTGGGGGAGGCAGGAGAGGTCTGCTGCTCCATGTGGATAAGCTCCCTGGACGGGGATCGAACTACAGATAGCTTCATAGTGCTGAGAATTAACCTTTTGAGCCACCTGGGAGGCATCTTATATTTGGCCCGAGGCACCATTTTTAAGCCCATGAGAAAAGAACTATGCCCATTTTGCAGACAATGAATAAAGGCTTGAGAGTTTAAACCACTCTTAGGTGCAGCAAAGTCAGAATGATAAAAATAAATACTGGAGATTTACATATAGACAATTCAATAACACAAAACATTTTCAAAAACTAGTGAGCATTACCAAACATCCTGAGGGTTCTGAGACTAAGAGGAGGGAAAGGGACCAGGAGACCCCTGGGATGTGGGTGGGAAGTCAGTGGTCTTCACATTTTAGTTTAAGCATCCCTTTACACTCTTTAAACTATGGAGGAATCCAAGGGGCTTTGGTTAAGTGGACTACTTTTATCCATATTTACCATATTATCAATAGAACTTAACACCACACTTTATAAAAAGTACTTATTTATTTATATACATATAACATTATTATTATACATTATAATTATTATATTATATATTATATAACAATATATAATATATAATAATACTATAGTATATTTTATTATACATTAACATAAATATTTAAAGAATGGAAATTTTTACATTTTTGCAAATTTCTCCAGCACTTGGCTTGTTAGAAAACACATGCATACTCTCAAGAACTCCATTGTGCACTCATGAGAATGAGAGTGTAAAAGGAAAAGACATATCTTCATGTTTTTATGAAAATAATTCCCACCTTATAGATGTCCTGAAAGTGTGTTGGGGACTCCAGGTATCCCTGGACCACACTTTGAGAACCACTGGTTTTCCTCATTTGTCTGTGGACATACAGCTAGTGTGGAGTGCAGGCTGGGTTCCACTCTCTGCTCTGGCCTCACAGACTCAGGTATTCTCCCACACTCACCCCCCTACCTTCTCCCCTTACCCCTCTCTGCACTTCAGGGGTCCCCTCAAAAACAAGAGTGGGATTCTGGTCACCTGAGGCCCTCTGGCTCTCACCCTTCATGGTCTGGATCTCTGACTCGCTGGCCGTCCGCCCCGCAGGGATCCGCAGGAGCTGAGCTGTAGTGGGGGCTGGAGCAGTGAGAGCACCTGCAAGGAGCGGGGTCTTCTGTTCTCACATCTTCTTGAGGAAATAGCTTTGTGTTTCCTAAACTTCTCCAAGAAAAATAGGAGTCTCACCCCACCCCCAACTGTGACCCCAACTCACCTGGTTCTGCCTATCTGAGCCACTTAGCCCCTGGGGCTGGGAGAATAGGAGGAGGTGAAGGTCCCAAGCTACTACTGCTTCCAGAAAAAGTTCTGAGCTCGGACTCCTCTCTCTCTCACCCTCCCTCCTTATTCACCTTTAGAAAACTATTGAGCCAAGAACGGTTTACAAAAGGGGATTTCAGGTGGAAGGAATAGAATGGGCAAAGTCACAAAAACAGGAAAATGCCAGGAAAGCATTTTGGCAAGTATCTTGATTTAATATCTCCCTCTCCCATTTATCCTACACATTGGCACTGCCAGATTAATCTTGAATATTTATTTCACTTTGTCATTCCCCTTGTCTTAGTTTTCTCTTGGTTGAAATCAAATACCCTCATGGCATCCAAGTCCCTTTAGTGCTGGCTGATACTATTTTCTCTACCTGATTTCCTGCTGTTTCCTACCTGCATCATGTGGTCAGCTTTTTGTCCTTTATGCCTTATGCTTTCCCTTTCACTTAAGTCCAGGTTGCCTGTTTCCATAACATTTCACCAGCTCCAAGAAGTCCACCTTCGTTGATCTAGGTGTCCCTGGGCTTTCAGAATGCCTGGAGTAGTCCATTAGTATCCCATGTTTGGCTTTTCTCAGAAACCACCTGGCACTGTTATTGGCCCAAGGAAGCCCTCAGCCTCTTGTAGGTTGGAAGCTCTTGAAAGGAAGGAGCAGTGTCTTATTACTCTTTTCTGCCTTCTCCCTCTGGTACCTATTACCTACCGGATGCATTATGGTGGTTGATATCTACTAGCTTAATCCCTACAGTGCAGGACCTGGACATAGACTGACCTCTAGGAAGGTGCTAGGGACAAAGGAAGAGGCAGGGACCCAGTCACAAGAGAGCAACACACACGAATGCTAATGTCATAGTGAATCACCGAGACTTTTGATAAGGACAGAAGAGCTGCCTCCAAGCAGGGGCTCTTACTCCACAGATGGGAAAAGGAAGAGGATCCAGCTGTACTGTGAGACTCTGGGCAGATGATCAGTCTCTCTCTGAGCCTTTGAGCCTCACCTTCCCGTCTGTAGGAGGGATAGGGTTTCAGACAGAATAGACACACTATATTAAGAACCCACATATAATTAATGCTCAGTAAATATCACATAATGAAATTAAACTGTTACGAATAAAATTTAAAAATTATAAAATGCCCAGCCCAGGAAATCTGGATAAGAGATGTACATCACCGGGGGTGACTTGATTACAGTCCCTCAGGGATATATATGGACTGTCAGTTTGAGGGGGGAGCTCTCTGCCTGGTGGACTCCAAGGGGAGCGAGTCGGCTGACCCTTTGCTGCCATCAGGTGGCCACAAACTATGCAGTCTGGCTGGTTTATCAGCGAGTTCCAAATAAGGGTAAAATTGAGAAGATTGTGGAGTATATGTAAGGAGTTTGGGGAGATCCTAGCTAGGGGCTAGAAGAAACTGGGAGAAATATGACTTAAGAGTCCCTGGGAAGTCTGGAATAATCGGCCCAGGGGGCTAAAATACACACACACTTGGGAGAGCTGCACCCACCCCACCGCACCTCCAGGCCTCTGATTATCATGGTACTGCCCTCCAGGGATGTGTGAGGTCTGCTCTCACCTACATCTCCAGCCTCACAGTGCTCCCTTCTTGTGCTCATTCTCGGTTCTCAGAACCACCTCCTGCAACAGACTTGGCACATGCTGCTCTCCATCCGGAAGCTGTGTCTTTCTGCCCTACCTCTCACCCACATAACTTCTACTCATTCCTCAGCTCTCAGTCCAAACTTCCTTAAGTATATTCCAGTCTAGGTCAGATTCCCTGGGTAAATGCTCTCAGAGGGCCAGAATTATTTTTCAGAGCACTTTTCTCAGTTTATAATTAAGCAGTCATCTGTGGGATTATTTCATTACATTCACCACTGATGATATTGTATAAGAGAGATAAGATGGGGCCCCTTTCTCTTGTATCCTTATAGAACCAAGCTCAATTAGTATCTGTTGGGTGAATGGGGCATTTGCAGGGTAGGAGAGATCCAGAGGGTGTGAGGAGTGCTGAGGCATGCAGAGCTTTTGTGGAATTTGTCCTCAACAAGAAGCATGGAAGCCAGACTCACTTATGTCAACACACCACTGTGCCCCACTCCTCCCCACTTCACCCCTACTTCCTAATAGGGCTGTGGGACTGAGAAGGGCCATGAGGCCAAGAAGGGCCGTGAGGCCAGCTTAAGGGGAATGGTGGTGAGCCTCTGATAAAGGGAGCCCTCTCTGCAGTGGGAAGAGAGATATCTTTTGTAGTCATGAAGCCATTTTCTCCCATTGCCTGGAGCCTGTGTGTGATCTGTCTGCTAAAGCTGGACAACCACAAAGACAAATCCCACCACTATCACCAGGCACACAGGTCGGCAGGAACCTGAGCCAACTGCGGTGGGCTCCCCTTAAGCTGGTAGCAATACTAGCCACTGCTCAGTGCCCACTGACCAAATTCCTTGATTTCTGTGAGTGAAAGTGAAGTAGCCAGCAGGTCTGGGAAGAACAACCCAGGTGTCAGGGGGCTAATTCTTAGGGAGCCCTGAACACAGTCCCCTGACTGTAAGCAATGGAAATGGCGCTGGACGGAGGAACTGTTGGCTTGAGACTCCAGACTCAAGTGCATGTCTTCTGTGCAGACAAGAGGACACTTGATAAGATGCTTCTAGAAGGAAAGCTGGGCACGGAGGTTTTTCTCCTAGAAAAAAACTAATTCCTTCCAGTTAAACGATCAAATTCTCTGTAGGGGAACCTAATCAGATGAGAGTATGAATTCTCAAAACACTGCTTCTGTAATTTGAATCTCATTGGAAAAGAAAATTAACTTGTTACAAACTCAGACAAGATTTAAAAAATAAAATTTTGAAAATGATATTTTTCAATTTTTGCCAACACATAAAGTTGAAGGATGAGGGGAAAAAAGGGTGAGAAAAGTATGTGGTATTTTAGATTTTTTTTTTAAGGAGAAACACTCTTTATTCCCAGATTAGATGAAGAGGAAAGAGAATTTTACCTAGAATTCAGGCCAGAGTGGGCTGATTCAAGGATCTTCTGAGCTTCCAGTACAGCTTTATTATATAGTTCGAGGTGCTGTGAACCCCCAATGATTTCAATATCCTTTAAAATGGAAAATTTGCACTTTGTAATCACTTTTTAATTCTCCATGTGTTCGTTTCCTCTATTAATGCAGAAATCAAGAGCTGTTTATAATTTTGATCTAGAAGATCCACAGAGAGAAGACATTCAAGCTCAAGAGCCTGGACAAGCGCCTGAGTGTGGGTGAATCACTGGCAGTGGGAGATCGGGGTGGCTGAAGCAACTCTTCTTTCCCAGGCTCCAGGGTCTAGGACAGGTCCGCACTGGCTTTACCTCTTGGGCCTCCAGGTCTTCACCTCAACAGAGTCTCCACCAAGAGCACCAGATCTTCATGCCAGCTGTTTTGCCTCTTTCTTTAAATCTGGTTCTCTGTTCTTGTTGCTTTTGTCTTTGTTTAATTTCCAGACCAGGATGAGTAGGGTGACGAGAGTCATCAGGAGTACAAAGAAGAAGAGAACTTTTGCTAGGTATGCGTGGTCAGCTATGACAGTGACGAGCGTACCCTTGTCCCACAAGAAGACTGGAAATTGTGGGGACGACATCGATTTCTCAAGGACAGTCAAGCGATGTGGTATAAGCAGACTGCCCACGCGACCAAGAAAACACCAAGAACACTGGACTTGCCTCTTGTTTATATCCCAGGAGGCGTTGAAGAACCGCGGCCGCACATCTACAGGTCCCCTTGCTCCACGGGGTCCATTTTCTGTTGGAAGTAACTGAGCAGAGGGAGCTGTTTGCTCAGAAAAGTTGACCAGCTGCTTCCGAAGTGGACACAGTCCTGAGGTGACAGCCCCGGGGCCAGATTGCTGGGCAGTGGGTGGGGCTTCCGAGGATTGTGACGTCACTTGGCGGCGTTAACTTTTCATTCTGATGTGTTTTTAGATGTACAGAAAGTCACAATGAAAATATAGAGAAGTCCCTTCATTCAGTGTCCCCCAATAGTTTCATAGTTAATCTTGTGCAGTTACAGTAAGAAAATCAAACCAGTAAACGGACATCGGTATAAATGTGTTTGAGAGTTCCATGCCGTTTTGTGATATGTGTCGATTCTTGGCACTGAAATCGATACAAAAGTTTGGTTACCATGAAGATTTATTGCCGTCCACATTTTCTCAGTTGGAGAAAAGTGTAGATAACTTCCACTTCCTCCCTGTATAATAAAGTCTCTTCACTCTCCTCCATTTATAATATAATTGTATTAAATATTTCCTCTGTATACATTGATATTTAGGCAATGTTATACTTTTTGCTTCAACTGTCAAACAATTTAGATAGCACAAGAGGAAAAGGAAAGTCTATCGTGCTTATTCTGTTTACTGTTGTAAAGTAATGACTGTTGGGTCATTCAAATTGTCCAGGCTTCGGATTCAATGATTCTTTTCCTTGGTTTAATATTTTGGAGTTATATTTTTCAGTTCTAAAATTTCCATTTGTTTCTTCTTCTTTCTATATCTCTTCAATTTCTTCACTGAGATTTTCTAGTTTTTAAATTTGTTTCAAGTGTATTCATAATTTTTATGATGCTTTTTGAAACATTTTTATGACTCTTTAAAATCCTTGCCAGGTAATTCCAATATCTGCATCATCTTAGTGTTGGGGTCTACTGATTGTCTTCTAAGATTGAGATTTTCCTGGTCCTTCGCATGATGTGTGATTTTGATTACCTGCTGGCCATTTGGTTGTTTTGAGGTCCCTGGATCTTGTTTAAATATTCTGTTTTAGAAGGAGTCCTCTGATGTGGTGCCAGATGGCAGTGATGGGCATTGCCTCACTAATGCCAGGAAGGGGTGAAGATCCAGGTTCTCCACTTAACCTCCTTTGACAATGCAGGGTAGGAAGAGAGACACTTTCTCACAGCTGCTTGGATGTGAAATTTCAGACACCCCAGGTGGCCTCCTACGACACCAGCCTGGTAGGGAAGGGAAGGGACACCTATCTACCTCTGGATGGGGAGCTCATTACCTCCAGGCAGAGATGGGGAGTTAGGAGGGGTACATCATTACGGATGGGGAAGGGCTTTGCTTTATGGACCAGGGCATGGGGCCATGGTTTTTTTCTATGACATTTGGCTAGGGTGGGTCTATAACTATCTAAAAGTGCTCTGTCGTGCTGAGTTGCTTATCTCTAGTCTTTTGACTATAGAGAACAAGCAGAATTTTCCTGGCATTTTACTTTGTGTGTGCCTGTTGGCATCTCTGGGTTGCTTGTCTAGTACCCAGTCTAGGATATATGAAGCAAAAAGCAAACCCAAGGAATGCACTGTCAGCCGTTGGGTTCTGGGGTCCCTAGTCGGTCTGCCTTCTTCTCCCCACAGTCAGAATATTTTTATGTTCACTTAATATAAAAAGTCCAGGGCTCTTATCTGTGCTTAATGGAAGAAACAGACAGAAATGAATTAATTCCAAGTGTGTCCGCTCCATTTGGGTCTGGAACCTCTTAATGCAGGACCAAGGTTCAGACAGGTGATGGCAGAATGAGAGCCACAGAATTTAGTGCTCAACAACTCAGTTTGGAGGCCAGAACTTGCCCTTTTAAGTACTTGTGACCTTGGTTAGGTTACTAAATCTCTCTGAGTTTCCATTTACTCATCAGAAATGGAATTATAATGATGATACTAAATTTATAGGTTTTTGTGGGAATGAAATGGGCTGATGAATGCATAATAACTTTCCAAACAAATTTAAATTATTTCAAGTGGAACTGGGATGGAAGGAGAGGGAAATGAAGAGGGGGTTACATGAAGAAGATAATGCAGTTCAATTTTTCTTAAGTTGTTCCAGTTCTCCTACAAACTTACAAAGATCAGTAAATGAACATTTCTCCCTCCCCCACCAAGATATCTGTCAGTTTCCTGGAACCTGTGGCAAAAGATGTGATTATGCATCCTGAGAGGGAAGGTTATCCTAGATTTTCTGAGCAGATCCTGAATTTAATGACTGGTATCCTTATGAGAGAGAGGAGAGGGAATTTCAGAGAGACAGACACACAGAGCAGAAGGGCATGTGAATATGGAGCAGAGAGATGTGTCCTCCAGCCAAGGAACGAGCACAGCCACCACAAGCTAGAAAAGGCAGGAACTGGATTCTCCCCTAGAAGCTCTGGAGGGAGCAGGATATTGATAATACCTTGATTTGGGACTTCTTACCTCCAGAACTGTGAGAGAATAAGTTTTTGTTGCTTGAAACCACAATGTTGGTGGCACTTTGTTGCAGCAGCCCCAGGAAATTAATATAGGAATCACAGAGATCATCTAGTACAATATCTTCATCTAACAGATGAGGAGACTGAAGCATGAAAAAAACATCAGTTATTAGCACAGTAAATAAAGGATTGGGATTCTCGTTTCTCCTCTCCTAGTTCACTAAAACATGGTATCTGTGTCATTTCTTTGAAGCACCTTTTTTAGACATAATTCATATAACCTGCAAGTTACCCATTTAAAGTGTGCAATTCAATGTGTGTTTGGTATATTCATGGGGTTGCTTAAACATCATCATAATCTAACGAGAATATTTTCAACCCTTGCTCCCCAAGAAATATGTACACATAGCATTCTTTTTTACCTTTTTTTTCTTTTTTTGCATAGAATAACAGGTGTAGGCCAGAAGTGTGGGTGGGGGTAGAGGGAGGAAATGATTTACCAGCGACAGAGTGGGGAGCAGAACAGGCAGATTGATTGAAAAACACTGCTGAGGGGAGGAGCAGGCGAGACAGGAGAGGTCTGCTGAGCCATGTGGATTAGCTCCCTGGCCGGGGATCAAACTCAGGCTGTAGTGGTGATAGTGCTGAGACTTAAACCTTAAGCCTTCAGGGAAGCCCATAGCATTCTTGACTCTCCTTTATGATGTTTTGTTTCAGAAATGTTGATGTCTTCTCCCAAGCTAGGCTGGTATTCTCCATCTCTCAGTTGTACTCTTCTCTCATCCTAGCCCAGTGCCTCACTCAGCCCTGTGCTTTGCTTGGTTACCCCTAACTAATGTTAGATGGAGTGCTGAGGGGTGGGGGGTCCTGGTGGAGCTATGGACCAGCAGCTTCCTTTATGCTCTTACAGATTATTTTGCTGACCTGGAGGAAATGGCATAGTGACTTTTCATTCTCTGAACTGGCTGTAAGATATCAAAACTGAATATCCTTCATTAATTTCTGGAAGGGTAGACCTGTTAGCATGCAACCAAGGGGCACTCGGAGACCCCCGAACTTGCACGCTCTAAAGGGATCCAGCCATCCTGTCACACAAAGGCAAAGCAGACTCTCACTGTGAAAAATCACTAATAGAATTAGTGGGCAAAGGGGCCTCCCTGGTGGCGCAATGGGTTAAGCCTCAGCACTATGAGGATATCCGTAGCTACTGCAGTAAGAGTTCAATTCCTGGCCAGGGAGCTTCTCACATGGCACAGCAGACCTCTTCTGTCTCACCCACTGCTCCTCTCAGCAGTGTATCTCAGTGGATCTGCCTGTTCTGCTCCCCACTCTGTCTCTGGTGAATCCTCTCACAACCCCCCCACACCTCTGGCCTACACCCCAGTTCTTGCATGCATAAATAAATAAATCTTTAAAAAAAGAATTAGTGTGCATAGAGAGAAAGGAGACGAGAGGGTAATAGTTTCCCAATAACCCCACCCCCCCCAAAATATTACCCATCCTCTCATTGTCAAATACTCGGTCAAACAGGGTCAGCCTGAAAATTTGCCACAAGTCTGGGGGAGTTTCCTCCTGCGCTCTGGGTGACCTGGATGGTCTGGGAGCCTAAGGAAGAAAAATAGAAACAGAATTTGTTTGAGGTAACCCTTTTCTCCACATCCTTAATGTTTTCTCTCTTGGGGTAGAAACCCTGTTGTGAACACTCCTGGTCTCTGCTCTGGCTTTCACTCTGTCCCCCTAGGGAGTAGCACTCTTCCACTGGGTCTGTTCCCTCCCATGTCTTACAGAAGTGCCCAGGAGTGAGAGGCCTGTGGTCTTCATGGGTGACTGTGACGGTGGCAAGTCAGCCCAGTTCTGAACTTCCCTGCTAGGAGGCCCTGTGGCTGCACACCTGTCGTATCTCCCAATATGTTTTTTGTTAGTCACTAAGGTGAGTTTTGCCTCATTCCTCTGTCTCCTCTGGTTTGGGTCTCAGTGAGGAAAGAGACCGTTATGCATGCAGGTAAGGAAAAGGGAGATGCTATGCATGGACCAGTTACATCCCAAGCACGTGGTCCTCTGTGAATTCTGGACCTCCTGAGTTATGACAGTCAATTTCATGTGTCAACCTGAGAGACTAAGACATGCCCTAAACATTATTTCAGTGTGTCTGTGAGGGTGTTTGCAGGGGAGATTGGCACTTCAACTAGCATAATGAATAAAGAAGATCACCCTCAGCAGTGCGGGCGAGCATCACCCAATAAAACAAAAGGGTGAAGGAAAGGTGAATTTGGTCTCTGCTTGAGTTGGGACATTCATCTCCTGCCCTTGGTGCTCCTGGTTCCAGGCCTTTGAACTCAGACTGGATCCCACTGCCTGCTTTTGTGGGTCTCGGGCCAGCTAAGGGCCGATCATCAAGACTTCCTGGCCTTCTTGCTCACCTAAGCCGATTCCCGAAGCACACACATACACACGTGAATGCACATATAACCTATTGTTCTTTCTCTGGAGAACCCATCACATGAGTCAGTCTTCTCACTAGATGACAGTAACACAGCGTCAAGAGCCCCCTGGCTTCCAGTGTCTCTCAGCTCTGATTATGGAGATCATGTAGTTTAAGATTTTTTATGGAGAGTGTTTACTTTAAATTCCTAATATGAAAGAGAGGAAAGTAAGGTTTTTGTTTTCTCTTTCTCAAAGTCTATCTTCCTTTCCTGTGTTTTCAGGTTTTTCTGATCATAATCTGAGCCCTGCCATGTGCGAGGCAGATATACATGCAAGGTAGCATGTAATGACCTGCTAGAGATGCCCTGTCTTAATCCCCAGAATCTGTGAATCTATTATCTTATATTTTAAAAGGGGCTTTTGTAGATATGATTAAGAGAAATTACCTGGATTATCTGTGGCTCACACATAATCACAAGAATCCATATAAGACTCACATATCAGGCAGTGTGGTAACAAGGATGGGGGGAGGAGGAAGAGGATGAAGAGAGAGGGAGAAAGAGAAAAGGAAGGAGGGAGGGGGAGGGAGGGAGGGAGGGAGGGCGCGCGCATGTGTGTGTGTGTGTGTGTGTGTGTGTGTGTGTGTGTGTGTGTGAGAGAGAGAGAGAGAGAGAGAGAGAGAGAAACCCTTAGAAGCTAGAAAAGGAGGCAAAGAAACAAAAACAAATCCTCCCTTGGAAACTGCAAAAGAAATGTAGCCTTGCCAATCTATTTTCGGACCTCTGATCTCCAGAATTTTATATTTATGTAAGATAATGATAAATTTGTGTTCTTTTAAGTCACTGATACTCTGTTACAGCAGGAATGTGTAACTAAATTACTAAACCAAGTAGCTCCTGTCTTTAAAAAACAAACTTCCTTGATCCTTGGTTCTCTCTCTTTTTTAACAAGGTCAATTTTCTTGAAAAGTGCCATCTCCATCTTCTCCCTCCCACTTGCTTCTGGCCCCTTGGGTCCTGGGTCCATACCCACCACCCACTAAGTTTCCCAGGACCAACAGCTTCATGCCAAATATATGATTGCTTTTCCAATTTTATCTTCACATGCTAGAATCAACCAACTCCTCTTTCTTGAAATCCTTTCTCCCCTTAGTTTTGGTGGTGACAAGCTGCAGTTTTCCCATTTCCTCTCTCTTAGCCCCAAGGACACCCAATTGCCTTTTTGTATGTTTGATGTTTTCCCAGAGTTCAGTCTTTTCATCTTAAATCTTCTCTGGGTGATAATCCATACCCACGGTTTCAGTCTATATGCCAATAGCTCTCTATCAGCTCCTTATCCAGATCTCATTCCTTACTCCAGATTCATAGATCTTACTGGCCCTGGTCTTGCCTTGTGGTCTCTTCAGCAGTACTGTAGCAAACTTGTTCTAATTATCTTCTCATTCAAATCTGCTCCTCCTCTACACCCTATTGCCAAAATAAGAAACGTTGGAGTCATGCTCTTTTTACTGTCCCTTTGCACTAGCTTGGTTTCAGTATCCAAGCAATTCCACTTCTGAAATACTTTTCATCTCCATCCCCACCTCCTTATTTCTATTGCTGCTGCCTTAGTTCAAACTTTCATTTCTTGGTCCTTATCAGTGTTTTCTTGGGTCATTGCAATAGTTTAGCAATTACTCTTCTGACCACTAGTAGTCTTATTTCCTTGTAGCCTACCCTACTCAATGTTAATAGAAGAATATATACATAAACATGTCAGACAACTTTGCTCTTCACAGGTCATCACTGGGTTTTTGCTACCTCTTAACCACATGGCATATAAACTCTTCGCTCACATTATCCTTCTCTGCCTAACTGCTTACACTTTTCATACACACACACACGTGTATATGTATATACATATATGTATATATATATGTATATGTATATACATGTATATGTATATGTATATACACGCGCGTGTGTATGTGTATCTCAGCATAGAAGAACTGGGATGTAGGCAGGGGGGTGAGAGGATTCACCAAACACAGAATGGGAGAAGAACAGGCAGATTTTCTGAAATACCCTTAGTGTTGAGACTTAGCCCCTACACCACCAGAGAGGCCCTGCTTATACTTTTCCATCATGCTTTCCCATGCACCTTACACTCCTTTACAAAAGACAACTTACATCAACCTCAAGTACCAGGCAGCAAAATGGTAAAGGACAGAGAGACTCTGAACTCAAAATTACTGGTATGAGTCATGGCTTTATCACTATTTTTTTTAAAGATTTACTTATTTATGCATACAAGAATTGGGGTGTAGGCCAGAGGTAGGGGTGGTGAGAAGATTCACCAGAGACGGAATGGGGAGCAGAACAGGTGGATCTACTGAAATACACTGCTGAGGGGAGCAGCAGGCGAGGCAGGAGAGATCTGCTGCGCCACGTGGGAAGCTCCCTGGCCAGGGATTGAACTTGTGCTGCAGTGGCTGCGGATAGCTTCACAGTGCTGAGACTTAACCCCTTGCACCACCAGGGTGGCTGGCTTTATCATTATTAAGTAAACTTGATCTTGTTCAATATATTTACTTCTCTGTGCTTCATTTACTTTGTCCACAAAACTTTTTTCATAGTACCTATTTTAACGGGTTGTTGTGAGAATCAAATATGATACTGTTAGTGGGCAGACTAAGGGGCACCCCGGAAGCCTTCATGTTCTAAATGGGTTCTGCCATCTGTTGCATAAAGACAATGCATAGTCTTAGTGCGTAAGACCCACAATAGAAAAAAACCTTTAAGCGAATCAAGGTGCAATAGAAAGAAGAGAAGAGAAGAGTTTTCAATAAAATACCCAGATGTCCAGCCAAACAGGTAGGCCCAAAGTTGGGCCACGGAGGCCCAAAATCTTGCCACAAGTCTAAGGCACCATCTGGTGAGGAACTACAGGAAGTGGACAGGAGGATCCAGGCAAGTCTGGCAGGAGCAAAGTCAAAATGCTAGTCCAGATAAAGGCCAACATTGTCAGCCTCCCCATGGGTCTCTCACCTACATCTCTTTCAAGTTTCTCCTTCCATGTCCCCCAAATCCCTGGTGCAAGTCCAAGACCAAGAAGTAAGCGCAGGTTCATCATATGTCTCTCTGCCCCTTGTGCCTCCTCCAATTCTTCTCCCTCCTCCCAGTCTTTTCTAACTTCTGGCTGCCCAGCCTCACCCTTCCTTGAGCAGGGCAGGGGTCCTGGAACCTCCCCTCTATGGTGATTACACTGCTGCAGTGTTTGCCTGATTTTCTTGGAGTGGTGACTGGCACAGGGTTGGTTATCAGCAAGGGTTTGCTTGTGTTAGCTCCTGGCTTCTGTATTGGTGCTTAATCCACCTACAGTCTCTTCCCTTCTCCGCTGCTGGGTCCACTTCTACTTTAACACTAAGTCGGTGTTGTTTTCCTTGAGAAACTTTCCCTGACCTCCCCAGCTCCAGGCCATACACACACCTCTGTCATAGTACTCAGCTCTGAAACTGGTTTTCCCCACGCTGGATTGTGATCCGAGAACAGGGATCGTGTCTTCACTGTGGCAATCACAGAAACGAGCACACAGACGTTACTCAGTGTGTATTTGTTGGATGAACAGATGAATCTGACATTCTGATAAGTTAAAGCTTTAGTTAATCCAGAAATTTGGTTCTTCAGATAAAAATGCTGCCCTCATTTTTAAAGAAGAGATAGTTTAGGGAAGGGGATATAGGAGGATCTTAATTTTGGACGGCTTCCTGAGAATATCCTATTTCATACCAGGGCTCAGAAAGTCAAGGGTCAAGGGTCATGTGGCACAACTTTTCTTTTCCACTGTGGTAGTCTGGAGAGGAAGCACAGGGACAAGGGAGGAATGACTCTAACACGTGAGAACTCCACCCACTGGCTCAACAAAGGAATATGCATCCTTTGAGGGATTGCTCATCCTTCATCCCGTCCCCACTGTTTGAAGGACCCCAGCAGGCACACATTAGAGCTCCTCAGTCCTTGTAGGTTAGTTAATAGTGGTGTGTTGAACAATGAACGTGGGAATGTCTCACCCAGAAGCTGTTGTGTAATGGTAGAAGGCCATAATCTCCTTCCATTACAGTCAAACTGTGGGGAGGGAGCATCTAGTGAGTTGAGTCACCCAACTGGGGGAAGGTGTCTGGGCTTGTGAGAATGGAGAAGCAAGTTTAGAGCAACACCCCACCCGTGGCTGTCTCACACTGTCCTCTTTTGCAAATGTTTGCAGTTTAGGTTTATCACACAAAGCCAGTCCATAAAAGTGCAGATTCTAACACTTCAGTTGTTTCGAAGATGCTCTACCAAGGTAATCTGAGAGAAGCAGGGATAGAGCATGTAGCTCTCAGGGACGTGGAGGCAGCAGGCCAAGTGGCATTTCAGCAGGGCCCAGGCTCTTCCAAATGACAAAGTCTCTTTTTCCAAGTCATGTGAATCATTCATCCATGTATTTAACCAACAAATATTGAGTGCTCTCTGTGTGTGAGGCACTGAGTACAAAGATGAGCAAAATTGTCTCAGCCCTGTGGGACGACAGCCCTTCCCTTGGGGCAAGAGAGCTCCTGAGCGCATAGTGTGGGAGGTGCTGTGAGCTTAGGAAGTGTATAGGCTTGGCAGTGTTACGCTTTTTCCTGTTAATGAAGATATCTATGTCAACATCTAAAAGATGAGGAGGAGCTAGTCATAGAAAGAGTGGGAAAAAGAGGTATTGATGTGTGTAACAAGTTCTAGGCAAAGGAGACAGCATTTGTGATGCAGGATATAGGTGGGGCTCATGGTACCCTCTAATTGCCAGTTAAGATGTCTACCTGAAAGGTACCATGAAGAGATGGCAAGTCAGTTATGCTGCCCAAAACCAGGTCTCAGTACCCCATCTTCTGCTTCCACAGGCCACAAATGGAAGCTGGTGGAAAAGTCAAAAGAGAAAGGGATTGATGGAGTCATGTGTCCATCACTAGTCAAGGGACTGAATGCTCTGTGTTTTATTCACACTCTCCCAAGTGAGGGGTCTCCCAGGAGCCACTCAGAAATTGTTGGTTGAACAGGCATATGAAAAAATGCTCAGCATCCCTCATAATCAGGGAAATGCAAATCAAAACCACAATGAGATACCACCTTACACCAGTGAGAATGGCACATATTAAAAAAAAAAAACAAGCAACAACATGTTGTTGGCAATGCTTGCCAATGCTGGCAAGGATGTGGTGAAAAAGGAACTCTCCTACACTGCTGATGGGAATGTAAATGGGTCCAACTACTATGGAAAGCTGTGTGGAGTTTCCTCAGACTACTAAAAATGGAGCACCGTATGACCCAGCAATTCCACTTCTAAGGATATACCCAAAGGACACAAAAACATTAATTCAAAAGGATATCTGCATCCCTTATGTTTATTGCAGCACTATTTATAATAGGTATTATACTTGCCAAAAATTCCCAAATGCCTAAAATAATTGCCCAAATGCCCAAAAATAGATGACTGGATCAAGAAGACATGGTACATACACACAATGGATTCAGCATTCAGAAAAGATAAACTAATGCCATTTGCAGCAACATGGATGGAGCTAAAAGGGATTATGCTCAGTGAAGTAAGTCAGAAGGAAAAAGAAAAATATCAGATGGCTTCATTTATAGGAAGAATCTAGGGAAATCAAATAAGGGAAAAAAACAATAACAATAAAAAACACAACACAAAAAAACAAAAATAAACAGACAACCATAATTCAGAGACATTCTACAGGGGAGGGGGAGGGAGAGGAATCAAAACAAGGGCAGGAAGAGCACAAGGGTCTATGGTGATGGTGCATGGGTGAATTGGTGGTGGAAATTCTACGGGGACTACACCTGAGAAAAGAAAGCAAACATTGTTAAAAAAAAATGAACAATGATGTAAAATATATATAAATAAATAAATAATAAAAAAAATAAATATATAAATTCAAATTAAAAAAAAAAAGAAATTGTTGGCTGTCAAGGAGAAACTGGCTGCCAGTCCCTAGTTGGATACCTGCTGAGGGGCTTGCTGTTGTATTCTCTGTGAACACTGGAAGAAAGAGAGAGAATTGACAGGGAAAGAATTGTCACCCCTACAATGTGGTGTAGCAAGCAAGCATGTGTGACTTTCCTGTAGTCAGACTGTTACAGGGCAGGGAGGGGGGCACCCCAGAACCCCCAAACCTGCCCACTCTGAATAGGTTCTGCCATCTGCTGCATCAAGACAAAGCATATAAAACCTTCAGTGGAAAGAAACTTTAATACAATTAGTGTTTAATATAGAGAAGACAAAGAATATAGTTTCTAATTCAAGCACCCAAAGTTACCCATCATCTCATGGATAAGAGTCTACCCAAACAGGATTGGCCCAAAGCAAGGCCCAAAAGCCTGCCACAAGTCTAAAACACCTTTCGGCAGGGACCCATAGAAAAGGGTCAGAAAGAGCCAGACAAGTTTGGGGAGAAAAGAGCAAAATCAAAATCCAGATCAATGTTGCCATTGTTAAGCTCCCCACGGATCTCTCACACACATCTGTTTCAATCAGTCCAGGTCAGTGCAGCTTCTTTACATGTCTCTCTGCTCCTTGTGCCTCTTTTGGCTCTCCATCCTGCTTCCTTCCTTCTCCTGTCTCCTCTCTCTAGCTCCTTCTCTCTTCTCCAGCTTCTTGTCTCTCCTGCTCAGCTCCAACCCCCCTTGGGTGGAGCAGGAAATCTGGAACCTCCCCTTTTCCTGGGGACCACCCTGTTGCAGTAGGCAAAGAGCAAAATCAAAATCAAGGTCAACACTGCCATTGTTAACCTCCCCACAGGTCTCTCACCCACATCTATTTCAACCAGTCCAGGACCAAAAAGGAAGTGCAGGGCCTCCCTGGTCGCTGCGCTATGGAGCTGTCGGCAGCAGCGATGCGAGTTCGACGAACAGCCGGGGAGAATCCCACATGGTGCAGCAGACCTCTCCTGCCTTGCCCGCTGCTCCCCTCAGCAGTGTACTTCTGATCTGCCTGTTCTGCTCCCCACTCTGTCTCTGGTGAAACTTCTCACCGCCCCACGCCTCTGGCCTATACCCCAGCTTGCATGTAAGAAAAAAAAAAAACAAAAACAAAAAGGAAGTGCAGTTTTTTCACATGTCTCTATGTTCCATGTGTCTCCTCCAGGTCTCCTTTCTGGCACTCCATCTTTTTTCCTTCTTTTCCCAGTCTCCTCTCCAGCTTCTTCTCCTCCCTGCTCAGCCCCACCCTCCCTTGGGTGAGGCAGGGAACCTGGAATCTCTCTTTTCCTGGGGACCACCAGTTATAAAATGAACAGTGTGGAAATGAATAGGGTTTAAGTAATCTTGCTGGTTCTTTTCCCAATACTGGTAACTAGGGAAGCCTAGTTAATAGGAGCCAAAGGCTGGTGGGAAGCAATTAAGCAGGAGCAGATTTCCCACAGGGAATTATGCAATGAGAAGATTCCCTGGGATACTATTCCCACTGGATCAGCATTCAGCACCTTCCAAATGTTAAGGATCCATGACCAGCCATCCTTAGTGTGTAAGAGGCAGACAACCAGCAGATGACTGTGATGACTTAAAAAATAATCACCAATGTGTGGAAGAAAGAAAGACGTTTTAGAAAGATGAGACAGTCTGGTGGGAAAGGGTCTCAGCAAGCTGCTGTCTACCTCTCTCCCCACTGAGCCAAGATCCAGCTTATATAGCACAGCAGGGTTATTCACTGAAAAAAAGGAGTCACATTAAGACAAGCACATTAGAAAAATGAAGCATTCATTTTCATGGGAGTATGATAATTATCTGAGAGATAAGCCTGTTATAAACTCAGGGGCTCTGTTATCTCGGTGACACATGCAAACTGCATATGAAGAAGGCAAGAACTTTATGAGATTAAAAATCCACCAGTGGTGACAGGGCAGGGGTGACTGCAGGGCGCCTTTTTCACAGTAGATCTCTTTGATCTGCTGACTCAGCCTCTGCAGGTCTTTTTTCCCTTTGTGCCCAAACTTGATTTTCTTTCACAATTGCAATTACATGTTCAGTAGATAAGAGGCCATTTGGACCTTCCTCCCCAATCCTTCCTTGAGGTCACCACAATGAGGAACAGCTTAAATTAGTGAAAGGACAGCATGCACTATTTCCCCAAACCAAGTCCCACTGCTTAAGTCTGGCTGGTGCTGGAGGGAGGGAAAGAGGGTAAAACCTTGATGTGAGATTGAAGTTTAAAGTGGACTGTACCAGACTGGATTTCTAATAAGTGAACAGAAAACTGTAGAATTGGAGGGGTGAAAGGGGAGAGCTGAGAGTGTATGGTGAAAGGCACACGTGAAGTCTGCTCAGAGACGAGAATGCTCATTAAATTGTTTCAATAGAAAGAAGCCCTTGAGGTAAGAGGCAGTCTGATATGTTAAAAGAACTGACAGTATTTGAAGATGATTGGAACAGACCGAGAGAAGACTGGAGGAGCAGAACGATACCAGGCAATGAAAGCCTTGTTAAGTTACTTTGAATTGGGGGCAAAAGGAAGCCATGACTTGTTTTACAGATCACACTGCATTTGAGAATGATCCAACAGCAGGCAGAACTAAAGACAGGGAATTGTCAGAACAAGGTGTGACAGTGGTCCCCAGGAAAAAGGGTGTGTCCCAGGTTCCCAGTCCCACCCAAGGTAGGGTGGAACTGAGCAGGATATAAGCTTGAGAAGATAAACAGGACACACACACAGAGGAGACAAAACACAGATAGAAGACAAGAAGAGATGGAAGAAGGATGGAAAGCCAGAAGAGGCCCGAGGAGCAGAGAGACTTGTAAAGAAGCTGCACTGGCCTGGACTGATTGAAAGAGATATGGGTGAGAGACCCAAGGGGACAACAACGATGGGTGAGTTGATTTTGGTTTTGGGTTAGTTCAGTTCCTCTCAGAATTGTCTGTTTCTGACCTTTTTTATGGGTCCCTGTCAAAAGGTATTTTTGGTTCCTCCCAGAATTGCCTGGCTGTTTCTGACGCTTATGTGTGGGTCCCTGCCAAAAGCTGTTCTAGACTTGTGGCAGGCTTTCGAGACTTGCTTTGGGCCAATCCCGTTGGGTGGACTTGTACCCACGACGAGCTGGTTAACATTGGGTGCTTGACTTAGATACTATATTCTTTATCTTCTCTGCCGTTTCTAATTGTATTAAAGTTTCTTTCCACAAAAGGTCCTATATGTTTTGTATTGGCGCAGCAGATGACAGAACCCATTCAGACCAGGGCAGGTCTGCGGTTTCGGGGTGGCCCTCTCCTGCTCTGCTAACAAAGGTATGATGGTGCTTCTGTTAAGTATGGATGGAGAAAGGTGGTCAGATGGAAAACGTGGGTAGAGAATTGTTGGGAACTGCTAATAGAGCGAAACCCAAAGAATCTTTCCAACTGACTCCCCAAACGCCTCATGTCCAGTTCCTGGTCTCATTTCATTCGATGCTGGACCAACACCCCCTCGGCTCTTTGGTGTCTGCAGCATGGTGCTTCCGGAGGCAGCGGCGCCGGAAATGCCGCCCTGCAATGCTACGGGCACAAGGAATACCTTTACACAGTCCCCCAGCAGCGTGAGGACTGCGGGCGCCTCTGGTGCCATCTTGGTTTCATGGATGTTTAAGTGAGGAAGTACAAATTTTAATTCCATTGTTAAGGCTCTTCTAATAACAATTCATTACTGCATCCCAAAGTTAAACAAAAGGGAAGGGAGTAGACAGCATTACCCAAAATAAGTTGCTTTCAACACTCCAATGGAAACAAGCGAACTGTAACAAGCTTTCAGGTGTTTCTCACCCCAAGCTCGTTTTTGTTTCAAGCGTCCGAGGTGCACGCACGATCAAGAGGAGAAACGCGCCTCTGCCCCAAGTCAGCGCTGCATCCCGAGAAAGGCCGAGAAGTGCGCAAGTGCTCCAGGATTGCGGCTCGGACAAGTGCGCATGTGTCATAGGTCCGACGCCCGCCCCAAGAGTTGGGGAAGTGCGCATGTGCTCCAAATTCGAGGCCCGCCCCCAGAAAGATGGAGCCAAGCGCTTAAGCGGCGATCCGAGCCCGCCCCGGAAGAGGTGGGAAGGGGCCTCAAAGGAGTGCGTTAGCTGTATTCTTCCGTCTAAACAGTACACATTCCATTGGTGTACTCCACTCTATGGGAAATCCCTTAGGCTCAGGCCCAGTGCCTCATGGTCTCGCCTTAAGCAGCGCACCTTGGGCGTCTCCAAGGCTCTCAGCCAGTCTCGTCCAGTCTCGAAGGACTCACGAGACTGGACGCGCACGTCCCTCCCGTGGTTTTTCGTGAGAAGAGGCAATAGGCGAAGCCTATCGGCTAGTAGGGATTGGAAGAGGCTGGGTTATGGGCCTGCGCGTGGGGCACTGTGGGTGTTGTAGTTCGGAGGATCGCGGTCTCGTCTTTGGCTCGATCTTTGCGGTCTATGGACCCGAGCTGGCGCAGAGAAGTTGCCTATGCAGGCGAATCGGGTGTGGAGTAGCTGCTTGGGCGTGACTTTGTTCTGCAGTTTTTCTGTCACTCTCAAGGATTTTCAGCTCGTCGCATGCTTTAGGCTTCCGCTAAAACCTACCGCTCCCCTACAGATCCGCTTTCCTTCTGCCTTGTTGGTTCGGATTAGTTTTAAATTTCTCCTGTAGGTTGTATTCCTCACCTCACACCCTGAACTCCTCCCGTTGTTGAGTGCCGCTTCATGGCACTGTCCTAGACAGAGCCCCTTAAACACTCTGCCCCTAACCCATGAGTCATGCCAAGGATCCCCCAGCAAATGTTCGTAGGCACAAGCAGATCTGAGCCCTCCTTCCACGTCCCCAGTCACTTCATTTTGTTTCCCTTCAGATCTTTTGCCTTTTTTCTGGCGCCACCTCTATGTAGCCTCTTTGCTTCTTAAGTTTTGCTTTCTAAATCTGATCCTTGGCCATAGCCGGTCATCCTTGGACCTATCACTGTCTCTGTCCTCCATACCAGGGCAATACTACAGAAGGCTCAAAGCTGGGTTAATTTATAGGACGGAGCGGGGTTGGGGAGCGGGATGAAAGAAATGAGAGAAAAAATAAACTGCTAAATTAGACTTGATAGATTCAAAAACGGGGAGAGCAAACCTTTTCTAGAACCTCCGCATATTAGCGCTGTATGTGAGCAGGTTTTTGTGGCCCTGTTGGAAATAAATTGCCAAAAACCACCTAGAGGCAAGGGGTTCAGTCAAGGAGGACACAGGTAAGCGACAGTGCAGGACCTCCCTCAGCTCATCCCAAAGCGCTTTGCCTCTGCGCATCTCCCTGTCTTCTGTGCTTTTTCTTCCAGTCCCAAGTCCCCTTCTCCCCTTGCTCTGATCAAAGATGTTTCTTTTGTATGTTGCTGTTTTGTCGTCTTGACACCAGGAAGTGTTTTGGAGACAGGCTTGTCCACAGGAGATTTAGTAACAGTAGTTCCTTGCCTGGCCTTCATCTTTATGTGAGAAATGCCTATTAATCTTTTCATCCCAGGACTCTGCATTGTCTCAGCATTTATACAGAGTGCTTGTATCAGAATCACTTGCAGATCTTTCCTGCACAGTACTTCAGAATCATAGAGTGCCAGGCAGCCCAAGTTGACTTAATTTTTCTTTTGACTATTGAATGATGGGGTAAAAGGTTTGGCAAGTTAATGTCATGGAGCTGTGCAGTAGATAGGAGGCCCCACTCATGTATGATGAGAAGTGGAACCCTGGGTAAACGGGGAAGATATTAGCATTTTTTTAAAGCATGCCTTAGTGAATTGACTAGATTGGATCAGGAGTATTATCTTTTCAAAACATATTTGTGTGTTTTTTCCAAAGTCCTTCAGTATTTTGTTTTTATCATTTGGCTGCTGATGATTTATTTTTTAAGTTTTACTGATTTTGCCTCCAGTTCCCATAGCTGTTCTTTTGGAAGTAAAACTTCATACCTCCATGTGTGAACATGTGTCACTTATCCTCCACCAAAGTTCTGTGCCCTGCCCGCTCCCTCCCAGTCCCTACTCCCTTTGGTAACTAGTGTATTTTTCATAGAGTCTAAGAATTATTCTAAGAATTATTCTTGTTTTGCTAGTTTGTTCTCTTTGGTTATTGATATTCTGCAAATGAGTGAGACCATCCAGTAATATTCATTTTCTGACTCTTTTCACTTAGCACAACCACCTCAAGATCCACCCATTTTGTCCCCAAATGAATCGTTTCATTTTCAAAAGATATTTTTGAACTGTTATTTCAGAAATATTCTCCACCCCCCACCCCCCATGTCTTCTAAATTGGATGCAGTGCAGTGGGAGGATAGATTTACAAATAATAATCTTATAGCCATGCTTAGTTCAAGAATGCTTTATAATATCTGTGAAATTAGTTCTCTTTTCTCTGTTTTCTCTTGGGCCACCTTGTATGTTGCCAGCCCCATAAATGCTGTCTTTCAGGATTCTCTTAATCTCATGGTGTACAGTCTTTTTGGGTAACCTTTTCCTTTCCTTGCCATTAGTTTATTTCTGACTCCCACATCTACATTTTCCATCCTGAGCTCTCCTCTGGCTTCTGTTGATTCATAGTAGAATAAATTCTTGGTTACTGCCTTAATTCTTACCTTTACCTTGTCTCATATAAACTGCTTTTGCTCCTATCTCTTTGCCTCCCTTTCTTTTTTTTTTTTAAGATTTATTTTATTTATACATACAAGCTGGGGCACAGGCCAGAGGCGTGGGGTGGCGAGAGGGTTCACCAGAGACAGAGTGGGGAGCAGAACAGGCAGATCAGAAATACACTGCTGAGGGGAGCAGCGGGCGAGGCAGGAGAGGTCTGCCGCACCATGTGGGATTCTCCCCGGCTGGGCGTCGAACTAGCATCGCGTGCTGCCGACAGCTCCACAGCGCAGCGTTCAACAGCTGCGCCACCAGGGAGGCCCTGCCTCCCTTTCTAAGGCATCCAGTTCACTGCCACTAGAGTGAATTGCTAACCACAGGTGCCCGTGTCACCTACAGAAAGCCCCTGGAGGCTAAATGAGTTAAAAATCAGGCTTTTTCCGCCCTCCTGCCGTTGGCATCTATGACCTGCCCTTGTGGTCTTCCATGCCTACCTGTACTTGTGGACACCTGGGCCCAGAGAGCATGGGGCATGTGCATATGTAGATGGGAATAGCTATGCTGAGGGGCGAAGGGGTATAAGGGCTGCCTCACTCTGATATGGGCGACAGACTAGAGGAGGAAGCCAGAGAAATGCTGAGAAAAAGATGGTGTGTCCCTCGATTCAGCATTAAAGGCCTGTAAAAATCTACCGAAGGCTCCAAAGTTGTATTCGTGGGTGTGAGAACTGAAGCTGAAACTACCCAGCTGTAGTGCCAGCAAGGCACAAGGCAGGTTCTCTATGATAAAGAGAAAAGGTAAAGGAGGAGTCCTGGAGCCCTCCGTGGCTTTTTTAGGCTCTTAATGATCTTTTGTAGTGAGGCAACCAGGTACAGGACAGGCAAGGGGCGGGGTGAGGGGGTGGGGCAATGGGGTGGGGCAGGAGGCTGCAGACCTCCCAGCCCCAGGTGAATCTTTACTCTTTCTGGGCTCTCTGGCGTACTCTGCTGCACCCCAAACAGTCCTCTGCTTCCACACTCTGTTCTCTCCTGCTGCCGCTGCTGTTGCTTCTTCGCATCCTCTGTGACACCGCCCTTACATGCTCAGTCTCTCCAGACCCAGGTGTGCCCACTCATGCACGCCCACACCCCACTCCAGGTGCCCCATCAGGCATGCATGTAGGACCGCAGGGGTCTATCATTAATACTAATGGCGGGAGGATGAAAAATCCTCTACACTGGCCTGGGGTGGTTGCAAAACAGCCACAGTCAGCATTCCAGGCACCTCCTCTCCCGTCCCCAGCCCTGACTCTTGTTTTATCTCAATACCTTTGACTTCCACAATACCCTTCCTCACTTGATGATTACAAAATTACAAAATATGCAGTTCTCTGTATTACTATTTTTTTCTCTGTGTTGTCCTTTTAGCCCAAAATGGTTTTTCCCTCAATCCTTGACTTTCTCTACTTCCTGGTCTTCCACAACTCAGCAGCAGAACAGTCTTCCCAACAGCTCTCTTCTCCTGTATAATATAGACCAGTGTCCTCCCGTTCCCCTCTCCTGTCAATGCAAATACATTACTTGTTCATCTTTTTCTACCTGTTAGATTCTAGGCCCTTTGAAGCCCAGGGCTGTCTTCATGATACGTAAGAGTACAGACCTTGAAGTCAGTCAGGCCCAGATTTGAATCCCAGTTCTACCCCTTGATAGTGCTATGTCTTAAGATCTAGCACATAGCATAATTCACGAGCCCTATTCCTACTTTAGTAAAATGATCCTGGATTACTTATCTTTTGTCCCCAGCTTCTGGCACCATGCTGGATGCACTCAGTATGGTTATCTCTAGATTTTTCTACATTTCCCCTCTTATTCTTTATACAGATCCATATTCTGCTGACTCTGGTTATAATCACGGTAGACCTGATGTAGTGAGCGGTGAGTATGTATTTGAGAGAGAGAATGAATGTTTGTGGATTATATCCCAAGCCCAGACTTGCTTCATTTGATAGCTAAGTATATGTCTAATTAAGGTCCTAAATCAGGATTAGGTGGTGGCAGCGAGAATGAAGAGCAGTTTATGCCAAGTAGAATAAATAAGACAGGGAAAAGTTAAACCTTCAAACTGTTTACACCTGCTTATATATACTTTTAGCTAAAAACCCACAAAAATAATCAAGTGCGTATGATCTATTAAATTAACATCTTAAATCTAAAATAGTTTTGAGTCATAGTATATAAACCCTAACAGTCACTTTTATTCTAAGCAATACTGCGAGAACAAGAGTGCAGACATCAAGAATGTCGTTTGATTGATGGTCTGATCCATCTGCTTGAGAGGTTGGTTTAATAATAGCTCCTGTTAAACTCTGATTTTAGCGTAGCTTAAAAAAAACAAAACTCTTGGTTGTAGTTTCAAAGAACTTCCAGAATCAACTTATTATGTCTTTCAAAGTTATTGCATAAAGTGCAATAAAGCAAGTATGTTGCTTCCTTCAAAAAAAATGTATGTAGATAGTGCTAATTGGAAATTAACAGTTAAAAGTAGACAGTGATAATGGATAATTGAAATTTGAGTATACCTCATTTTGGTTTTCTTCCTTTCTGAGTTCTTCAAAAGAAAAAAAATATATATCAGATTCTCTTAGTAACAGTATGTTTGAGGCAGATAATTCTCTTTTACTCGGGTCTGGTTAGCAGAGCATTTCAAGGGAAGGTCAGCAGTGCTGTGCACATCTACCTGGGGAAGTTCAGCAACAGGAGCAGTGAAAGATAGTGACGCCGTCGTACCACGAAAAGTGTCAGTGATTGTCCCTAAGATGCAGAGGCATTACAGGGGCGGGGCGTGTGTGCGGTGAGCTTGGGAAGGGCTTCAGTGGGTGTGCCCTTCCTCAGCCTGAGAATCCACATGAAGGAGGAATCCCACATGTGACAAAGCTTCTGTTGAACTTCCATCTGGCACCAGAGTTCTTATTAGTGAAAAACTACCAAATGACTGGGTTTGAGAAAATCTTGGGGCCGCAACTCCACCCTCATTCAGTGCTGGAGAAGCCTACATGTGGGATGACTCATTTGAGTCTTAGAGCTCATTGTGTATCAGAGAGCACACATTTTTCTGCCATCTTTTAGGGGAGAAGGCAGCCTGACAGAAACATCAAAACGAAATGTTAAGGAGAAAAAATACTTTTAGGCCATCAAGGTGCTCTGCAGGTGTCAACTGTTGATAGTTGTCAGGAAGAAAATGGGCCTCTCTGGACCACTGATTCCAGGTGGCAGTTCCGTTTGAGCTGATGAGATTTGTCAGCCACCAATATCCCTCCACTAGTGTCTCCTCCCCATATTCTCACCACTGTTTCTATTAACTCTCCACCACTTGACCCGAACATGACCCATGTCACGTTCTCAGAGTTAAAATTTCCCTCTGTTCTCTATCTGCTGGTCCTTAACATTTGTGATCATAGTATATTAGTCTCAGTTTGCTTGACCTCTGGTTCTTTTTTTTTTTTTAAGATTTATTTATTTATACATACAAGCTGGGATACAGGCCAGAGGCGTGGGGTGGCGAGAGGGTTCACCAGAGACAGAGTGGGGAGCAGAACAGGCAGATCAGAAACACACTGCTGAGGGGAGCAGCGGGCGAGGCAGGAGAGGTCTGCTGCACCATGTGGGATTCTCCCCGGGCCAGGCGTTGAACTCGGATCGCTGCTGCCGACAGCTCCACAGCGCAGCGCTCAACCACCGCGCCACCAGGGAGGCCCCGACCTCTGGTTCTTTTTCCACCTCTTTTCAGCAGCTTTACCCCCGTCTTTTTGGCCATAAGTAAAAGTAAAAGAGACATTAGCTGAGAGGGAAAAGAGACATGCCCATAACTTGACTACCATCTGAAATGTGCCTTAGCTTCTGGTCTCCTTTACTCCGGGAAACCTTCCCTGAGCCCCCGCCTCAGGCTGGCTTCTACTGTATTTCGGGATTTTGAGGCATGTGTCTACTTTGTGAAATATAAGCACCATATGAGAGCATGGACTGTTCACCATTGTGTGCCTAGTACCTGGTATACAGTTGATGCTCAATAAATAATTGCTGAAGGACTAAATGAATGAACGTGGAGCTCTTACTTCATTAAACCCGTTTCAACCTCTTGCTTGCCTTTTCCTGATCATTTTTCCATTATTCTGAGCTCTTCCTCCTCCCCATTGCTGCACCCAGCAGTGGTCACATGTTGCTTAGTTAAACCCAGCCTGCTTCACTGGCTACGTGGAAAGATGCCAGATGTAGATGACTGCTTCTGGCACATCTGTCAGAAACACATGTGTATTTTTCTTCTAGTCTTAGATATAGTTAATTAAAGCAAAAATTACGACTATAAGCCTTGAGTTAGTATTACCTGTCGATAGAATTTTGCAGGTAGAACTGTTTTTTGCTTGTTGATGTAAACAGATTTTGAAATACAAATTGTGTAAGAATAAACTCTGAGTCAAACTTGTGAAGAGGTTTGAGAAGAGGCTCAGATCTCTTTAGTTGCGGAGCTATGTTTTCATTTGAATATATTTAATGTTGGGGAGTCAGACTGCTTCCTGGCATATCATGACATTCAGTGTCAGACCTCAATTTCAGAGTCATTACAAAACCTCCTCATTTTGTTCCCCATTCATTTTATGGGATCCTTTCAGCACATTAATTATAATATGCCTTCCCTGATAGATGTGGGTGTCCTGGAGCAAGGCATGCCAAAGACCATTCCTTATTCACTAGCCTAATTCTTTGCACAACCATGATCTTTACTATGGCCTTTATTATTGCCAGTCTTTCTTTCCCTTCTTCACATTCATGCCAAAAAATAAGTAAATAAATAAAGCTCTGGGACTCGGGACCTGGAATTTAGAGTCTTTATCACTGAGTAGTTCCTCTCTATGCATTTCCACTTGAAAAAAAATGAAAATATTGGATTAGTTAAATGCTGAATTTACCCTTATCTCCTCCTGTAAAAAGCTGTATTATTGTCCTCATATTGGGCATTCTCTGGGGTTTCACTCTGTGTTTTCCCAGGTGACTCAAATCTTCTTTGAGAAACATGTTGGGGAAAAGAAGTTATAGTGGAAAGAGAAGCAAAAAAGGGAAGTGCAACTTTACTCAATGAGGGAGATGGTAATTCCTGAATTAGTTTTACTTTTTAAAAATAGATTTATTTATTTATGCATACAAGAGCTGGGTTGTAGGCCAGAGGTGTGGGGGGGTTGAGGGAAGGTGAGAGGATTTACCAGAGACAAAGTGGGGAGCAGCAGAACTACTGAAATACACTGCTGAGGAGAGCAGTGGGCAAGACAGGAGAGGTCAGCTCCCTGGCTGGGGATTGAACTCATGCTGCAGTGGCTGGCAATAGCTTTATAGCCCTGTGTCTTTAACACCTACACCACCAGGAAGGCCCTAGTTTTACTTTAAAGAGGTCTTTCAAAGTCTAACCTAGATTTTTTCTGTTGCAAATGCAAATGCATTTTTCTCTTTCTTTTAGCCCCAAGGATTCTTTCTAGGTGCTCCCTAAAAGTCTTCCCTGTTTGACATGTCCTTTAGAAGCATACATGCTAAAAACTCTTAACTAGGGTTTGTCATAAGTAAACCCTGGCAGCGGGATGTGTGTGTGTTCATGTGTGTATAGAGAGAGGGACAGAGAGAGGTGTAGAAGGTTCAGAGAATGACTCCTAAATTTAGTTCCCCTCCTCCCATTTCCTGGCCAAAAGGAATGTTGAGAGGAATTTTAGCCCATTATTGAAGTTCAGAGAGAACAGGGATGTGGGAAGGGAGGAGAGAGGTTAAAAGGACACTAAAGAGGTTCACTTCACCAAGAATAAGTACTTCTCTCTATCTAGGGAGCATTCCTGTGTAAAGTTGCCTGTAAGGAAAGTGATCTGACTGGTCTTCCTCTCATTTTAGGTACTTTGACCACAATTTTTGTTTGTTTTTTAAATAATTTTTTAAGTTTTAATTTTGAGGTCCGATTTTTGCTCTTCATATGTGCACATGTTCCACTCACCCCCCACCAAACCACCCTTGCCAGTACCCCTTGTGCCTCCCTCCCCACCCCTAGCCCCTGGTCCCTCTGGTAACGATTAAAGTCTTTCTCTGAGCTCAAGACTTACTCCCAACATATTTTGTGTGCATATGTTTTTTGGTACTTATGTTCCATATAAAACCAACTTAAGTGCCCTTCAACAGATAAAGAAATGGTAAACTATATACTTAATCGAATACTACACAGCTGTGAAAAAGGTGAAATACTGGTTTTGACCACAACTTTATAGATTATGAAACAATTTGCCCACAGTCTCTCTGCTGTTAAGTGAAAGAACATATTAGAGAATGGGGGTCTGTCTGACCAAAAAACTGATTACTCTTTT
The DNA here is from genome assembly GCA_004024925.1 of Scalopus aquaticus. NCBI lineage: Eukaryota > Metazoa > Chordata > Mammalia > Eulipotyphla > Talpidae > Scalopus > Scalopus aquaticus. The sequence continues at coordinate 21,857 of PVIJ01010207.1, read as the reverse complement.
CCTTATACTCTGTTGGCTAAGGCAATTTGGTGATGGAGCAGGGATGGAATGGAATTATTGGTATTTATACCCTGATTCATCATTAATTGGGAAGGACTTAGGGTGCATGTGGACATGGACATGAGGGAGCACTGCTGAGTGAGGACACCTGTGCTATAGTCTCCTGGCCTCCCTCCTGTGCTATGACCCTTGATGACTAAGATCACTCAGTGTGGGTACACTTGCAGTGAAGCACCTGTACCACATGGAGAGACACCAAGTCAAGGGAGAAATATTTGGGACAGAGTAGGAAACCCTCTTGTTGCTGAGGTGTTTCGGGGGATTCTTAGGCATTTTCTCAAATGCCCCATTTTTTACCTAAGACATGGTGGTCTGGGATCATGACAGTCTGTTATTTGGTGCAGGAAGACCTAACTAGGAAATCCTCTCCCATCGTCCTGTTTATTAATCTCTATTTCCATATACAAATATTCTAGGCTACCTTCTCTTCCCACTTGGGGGTCTTGCAGTCAGGTGTTCTGAAAATTTCTAAAGAGAATCAGTCAACAGCTTGATTTGATTCAGTCAGTGCTTTTGTTAGCACAGCCCACAAGAAACACACTCTTTCTCTTTTCATAGATAAGGGGAATTAAATTTGGCTCCCTGTATTTTATCACTCTTGACTGTTTGATTAAATATAGATTTTTCTGCCCTTTGATTATAAAAGTAGTGCTGATAGGTGATTGATGACAGATATACACACATTTCAGGAAAACAAAAGTTTGTGAAACTAAAGAAAAAACATTTGCTTATATCATTCAGAGTAAACACTGTTAACATCTTATTATGTAATGAGGAGATATGTGTAGAATGAAAAAGATTTAGTCAAGATTAGGCAAGGCCTGTGCAGGATAGAGGAGGACTGGTCTGGCTGTAGTTGGGAATTTTTGGCTGAGCGTTTAAAAAAAAATGGTGAAGTATACGGAGACAATTAAAATCAGAGTTCTGTGGGTGAGATGGGAGGTCAGAAGAGAGGGGCCAGCTTCAAAGCGTGGGAAGATGAAATACTTAGTCTAAGAGCCTTATTCAGTGGAAAACAGAATTTAAGGCCTATTCCATGCTCATTAGTATCTATTGAATTGAAAAAGATTACTTTCTCATGTCCAGATAATTCATACAGATTTTTGTTTGCATAAATAAAAGTTTAAATGACACAGTATGGTAGAATAGAGAGGTTAGGATTATTCTTCCCCTTAAAAACTATTTTAAAATATTTGCTCATAGGAAAATCTGTCCAATTTATGGAGTTCCATGACTTCCACTGGGAAATCTTGAACTAAGGTTGGGAGCTGCTAAGGGGAAAGAGTGGGGGGAACTAAAAGGCAGAATGATTAGGCTGGGATTGACCACCCAAGCTATGATGGGCAGTCAGAGACATTAAAATTCCCTGGAGGGACTGTGTTGACACACCAATGGGTACAGGCCTGACCCAGGGAGTGGGAACTCTGCAGGCACAGACCTGGGAAATTGGGAATTCCGCAGTTGGGTTGGTGTGGTCACCAAAAGCTTCCTCCCCTCTCCGGTGTCAGAAGAGATCAAAGAAATGCCAGATTGAGCCAGGCAAAATTCCATATAAAGCCCAACAGCAGAGAAAAAGATTTGTGAGATATTCACAACTTCTTTGGGAAAGTAAACAAGTAATATACAGATACTGCAACCCTATAGAAGTGACAGCAGAGACCGGCAGGGTTGCCATGGCCATTGTTGGTCGTTGTAGTGACAAGTCAGCACATACCTGCCTACCACACATGAAGTCTGGTCAAGTGTAATTCCTAGAGCATGAGCTTGGTGGGCTCGACTTGTGTCCTCCTACTGGGAGACTCAAGCTTCATAGATCAAGACCTGTGGCAGAAAGGAACAGCAGGGACTGGGGTGGGAATTTAAGACAATTTAAGGACAATACAATTTGCTGTGCAACAAAAGAAGAGGAAGTAGCGGGACCAACTTCACTCCTTAAGCTGAGATAGAGTAGTAAAGTCCCAGACTTCCCTCCTGCCCCCACCTAATGCCAAGACAAGCTAAGAAGAGAAAACTAAATCCCAACACCCCAAACACACACACACACACACACACACACACACACACACACACACACACACACCGAACAAAGCAACACCCATACCTAGGAAACATGGAATATCTGAACACAAGATGGAAAAGTGAAATAAGGGCAGAAAACCTGGGACAAATTTATAGGGTACAGAAGTAGAGGAGTTATCAGACAATGACTTCAAAACAACAATATTAAAAATACTAAAAGAGCTACTGGACATCAGTCAAAGGTATATAAGCAGGTACAAGATCTTAGAAAGGAGATCTAGGTACAAAGAGCTCTTCACCAAAGAGAGTGAATATATAAAAAGACTGAATGAAATGCAGACAAACTTATAAAGAGCTAAAATGAATTAAACTATCAGAAGAAACAATATCAGATTAGAAGACTCCCCCCAAAAAAGGAAAAATGAGGAAACTCTACAAGAAATAACAGACTAAATTGGATGAGGAAACTTAAGAATAATCAGGTCTCACAAGGTGAAGAGAAAGAAATGAGCACAGAAACCCTATTCAAAAAATAATAGCTGAGAATTTCCCAAATTTAAACAATGAACTACATATGGATTTCCAGGAAGCAGAGAACATCCACATTTTTAAATGCAAAAACACCTGCACTTACACACACCCAATGTCAACCCACCAAAAATAAAAGATAAAGAAAATTTTTGCAGGAAACAAGGAAAAGATAACTTACAGAACCTCCCAAGTTATGATCTCCCCAGGCTTTAGCCCAGACACTCTCCAGGCAAGAAGAGAGTGGAAGGAAGATTTCACAATCCTAAAAGACAGAACTGCCAGCCACGAATTCTATATTCGGCAAAATTATTCAAGTATGAAGGTGAAATAAACTTTTCCCCAGATGAACAGATGCTAATGGAGTTAACCTTCACTAAACTTGCCTTTTAAAAAAATGCTGAAAGGAAAAGAAGAAAAAAATTAGCAGTAGCCTTTCTGCCCACCTGTAGCTATGCAGGTGCTCCTCTTTGGCATCTTTCTTCTTCGCAGCAGCTCTCCTGCCCACCTGTGACTATGCAAGCCTCTCTTTTAGCAAACTTGTCTCTTTTGTGAAAGCTCTTTCTTCGTTCTTGTGTCTATGCAGGTGTCCCTTATTCTTCTTTCCTTTTTTTTTGTAATAAACTTGCCCTTTTGGATATAAAAAATGAAAAGAAAAAATGAAACAGATTACTGAGCAAAATGACAATAGTCATACAACACCAGAAGCATGAGCAAGAATATTACGAGTCAACGACAAAACACTAAGGGGGAGGAAGAAATGGACAAAATCTGTATAGTTAAATGTTGGTGAATGGATACCAGTTTATAAAGGATTTAAGACATAGGAATTTAAGTAAAACTTTCATGGTAACCACGAACCAAAAGTACAGAACAGAGACCTATAGATGAAGAAAAAAAGAAATTGATAGAAATCCTAAGGAAAGCCATCCAGAAAGAGCATAGCCAAATAAATGGAAAAAGAAACAACAGAAATATAAAACAATAAAAATTCAAAACCAAATGAACTGACAATAAGAAGTTCATATCAATAATCACCCTAAATGTGAATGGTCTGAATTACTGGTAAAGAGACATAGGCTAATGATGTAGGTGAAAATTTTGCAGACATCAATGCTTTCTTTACAAAAGCCCATTTAAAATGAAAAGACAATAATGAACTAAAAACAATAAGTTGGAATAAGGTCATAACATCCTAATAACTCAGAGTAAAATAAGAACTGCTATTCTCATGTCAGATAAACTAAACTTTCAACTGAGAAAGTTAACCAGGAACAAGAATGGAAACTATATAATGACCAAGGGAGCAATTCACCAAGAAGATATAACTGTTATTAATATTTATTCACCTAATATAGGAACACCTAGTTAAAGCAACTATTAGCATATCTAAAACAACATTTCAACAAGAATGCTATCAACACACCACTGACATGAAGGATAGCTTATCTGTCCAGAAAATTAACAAAGAAACAAAGGCCTTCAATGAAGTGTTAGAACAATGGATTTACTGGACATTTCTAGAACTCCCCCAAAAGAAATTTCCAAGAAGAAAAGAATACTCTTTCTTGTCTGCTGCACATGGAATGTTCCCAAGAATAGATCACATACTAGGACATAAAACATGTCTCAGAAAATAGTTGAAAATAGAAATTACATTGTCTTCACAGACCACCATGCTATAAAGCTAGAAATTAAGCACAGAAAGAATCCTGGAACAAACCAAAACATGCAGAAACTAAACAAAATGCTTCTTAACAACTCCTGGATCAATGAAGAAATCAAAGAAGAGAGTAACTAGAGACCAATAGAAATGGAGAGACAAGCTACCAAACCCTATGGGATGCTCTAAAAGGAGGACTACACATGAAGTTTATAGCAATACAACCCCACATTAAAAAAAAAAAGAAAAGAAAAATATCAAACAACTCTGCAGCTGAAGGAACTAAAAAAAGAACAGAAGCATCCAAAAACCAGTTGAATGAAAGAAATAATAAAAACTAAAGCAGAAATAAATAAAATAGAAAACAAAAGTATATTCCAAAAGATCAAAGAAACCAAAATCAGTGAAACCAAAACAAAAACCAAAACAAAATTTTCTTCTAAAGAAAAGGAGAAAACCCAAATGAATAGAATCAGAAATGAAAGAGGAGTAATTACAACAGATACAGCAGAAATACATGGGGTCATAAGAACTTATTACAAAAATCTCTATACAAACGAAGTGGACAACCTAGAAGAACTGGACAAATTTTTTAAACTCATACAACATCCCAAGATAGAGCTAGAATGAAATAGACAGCTTAAACATTCCAATCATGAGTGTTTGTATTGAAAGAGTAATAAAAAGTCTCCTCAAGATCAAAAGCCCAGAACCAGATAGATTCTCTAGTGAATTGTAATGAAACTTCAAAGAAGATCTAATACTTACCCTACTCAAACTTCAAAAAATCAGTGAGCGAGGAAAACTCCCCAGCACCTTCTATAAGGCCAATATTACCCTGATCCCAAAACCAAACATAGAAAGCACACAAAAAAAGAAAATTATAAGCCAATATCTCTGATGAACATTGGCACAAAAATCCTCAACAAAATCCGAGCAAACTGAATGCAGCAACATATTAAGAGGATCATCTACCACCACCAAGTAGGGTTCAAGGCTGTTTCAACATATGCAAATTAATCAACATCATTCACCAGGAAAAAAAAAGAAGACAAAAACCACATGATCATGTCAATAGATGGTGAAAAAATATTTGACAAGATCCAAAGACATTTATGATTAAAAACACTAAATATAGGGCCTTCCTGGTGGCACAAGGGGCTAAATCTCAGCACTATGAAGCTATCACAGCCACTGCAGCATGAGTTTGATCCCTGGCTAGGGAGCTTCCCACACAGCACCGCAGACCTCTCCTGACTTGCCTGCTGCTCCCCTCAGCAGTGTATCTCAGTGGATCTGCCTGTTCTGCTCCCCACTCTGTCTCTGGTGAATCCTCTCACCACTCCACACCTCTGGCCTACACCCCAGTTCTTGTATGCATAAATAAATAACTCTTTAAAAATAAATAAATAAATAAATAAACACTAAATTGAATGAGCATAAATGGACGTTATGTAAACATTATAAAAACCATACATGACAGACTCACAGCCAACATCATGCTCAATGGTGAAAAGCTAGAAGTATTACCATTAAGATTAGGAACAAGACAGGATGCCCACTATCACCACTATTATTCAACAAAGTATTGGAAGTGCTAGCCAAAGCCCCTAGGCAAGAAAAAGACATAAAAAGAATCTAAATTGGAAAAGAAGTGAAATTGTCATTATGGATGACATGTTATTATACTTAGATAAACCAAAATACCTCACCAAAAAACTTTTAGAAATAAACAAATACAGGGAAGTGGCAGAATATGAAACCAATACACAAATATCAATGACATTTCTATTTGCAAACAATGTATCACAAGAAAGGGAAACAAAGTATATATATAAAGTATATATGTAGATATATATATATCTCCAATTTACAATCATGTCAAAAAGAATTAAATGCCTGGGAGTAAACTTTTTTTTTTTAAGATTTATTTATTTATACATACAAGCTGGGGTACAGGCCAGAGGCATGGGGCGGCGAGAGGGCTCACCAGAGACGGAGCGGGGAGCAGAACAGGCAGACCAGAAATACACTGCTGAGGGGAGCAGCGGGCGAGGCAGGAGAGGTCTGCCGCACCATGTGGGATTCTCCCCGGCTGGGCATCAAACTCGCATCGCAAGCTGCCGACAGCTCCACAGCGCAGCGCCCAACCGCTGCACCACCAGGGAGGCCCCCTGGGAGTAAACTTAATGAAGGAGGTGTCTGGAAAACTATACAACTCTGTTAAAGGAATTTAAAAAGAAAACACAAAGAAACGGAATGATATCCCATGCTCATGAACTAGAGGAATTAGTATCATTAAAATGCCCATAGTGGGCCTCCCTGGTGGCGCAACAGGGTAATTCTCAGCCTATGAAGCTATCCGCATCCACTACAGCACAAGTTCGATCCCCCGCCAGGGAGATTCCCACATGGTGCAGCAGACCTCTCCTACCTCCCCCGCTGCTCCCCTCAGCAGTGTACTTCAGTCAGTCCATCTGTTCTGCTCCCCCACTCTGTCTCTGGTGAATCCTCTCACCACCCCACACCTCTGGCCTATACCCCAGTTCTTGTATGCATAAATAAATAAATCTTAAAAAAAATAAAATGCCCTTATTATATTTAATCAATTTACAGATTCAATGCAATATCTATCAAAATACCATTTTTTTTAAAGAAGTAGGACAATTATCAAATTTATACCAAACCACAAAAAGCTAAACCAACCCTGAAAGAAAAGGAAAATAAAAGGTGGTATCACCCTTTTTTTAATTTATGCACACAAGAACTGGGGTGTAGGCAGAGGTGTGGGGGTGAGAGGATTCACCAGAGACAAAGTAGGGGAGCAGAACAGGCAGATGTACTGAAAAACACTACTGAGGGGAGCAGCACGGTGAGACAGGAAAGGTCTGCTGCACCATGTTCATCAGCTCCCTGCCAGGGATCAAATTCATGTCCAGTGGCTGGTGATAGCTTGATAGTGCTGAGACTTTAGCCCCTGAGCCACCAGGGAGGCCTCAGAGGTATCACACTTTCTAACTTCAAACTATATTACACAGCAACAGTAATCAAAATAGGATGGTACTGGCTCAAAAACAAACTCAGACCAATGGAATAGAATTGAAAGCCCAGAGATAGACCCACACACATATGAACAGTTTATCCTTGACAAAGGAGCTATGGCAATGCAGTTAAGAAAGGATAGCTTCTTTAATAAATGGTGGTGGGAAAATAAATTGCCTCTTATAAAAAAATGAAGCAAGACCCATACTTAACTCCATACAGAAAAATTAATTTAAAATGGATTAAAGATCTGGATAAAAGATCAAATCCATAACAAACAAAAAATAGGGGACACAATATAACACACTGACCACAAATATGTATTTGGGGATCCAACCCAAGTGGCAATGGAAACAAAAAGTAAACAAGTGGTACTACATCAAGCTAAAAATCTTTTGTAGATGAGAAGAAATCTTCACACACACACAAAAAAAATGACAACCTACAGAATGGGGAAAAAATATTTGTGTACCACGCACATGACAAGGGACTAATCTCCAAAATTTACGAAGTTATTATACAATCCAACTACAAAGAAACAAATATCTTAATTAAAAAAATGGACAAAAGACCTGAAAAGATACTTTTTGTTCAACATCACACATTATAAAGGAAATGCAATTCAAAACCACACCAAGATGCCATCTCATCCCTATGAGAATGCCCTATATAAGAACAGAATGGAATCAACAATTGTCAGTTGTCAGTGAAAATGAAACTCTCATTCACTATTAGTGATAGTGCAAGTGATAGTGCTGTAGCCCCTATGGAAAATGGCATGGATATTTCTTAAGAAAATAAAATGGAAACTCTATTAACTGGTAATTCCCCTATTAGGTACATATCTAAATATTATGAAAATTCTAATACATACAGATTTATCTGTACCTATCTACACATCAGCACTGTCCATAATTACCAAGTCAAGGACCCCATCTAAGTGCCCTTAAACAGACAAATGAATAAAGAAGGCATGAAATATATTCTCAATGGAGTCCTACACAACCTGACAAAGGATAAAATTGTGACATTTGGGACAAAATGGATGGACCTCAATTTGATCATGTTAAGTTAATCAAGTCAAAAAGTGAAAGACATACGAGATGGCTACACTCATCTGCAGAATATAAATAGCCAAAAATCATATACAAGCAAAGTATAGTGAGAATAAATCTTGAACTCAATGAAAGGCTATATTGGTTACCACAGGGAACAGGGTGAAGGGAGAAGAGGATGGGTGAAGGAGGCAGAGGGTGGTTTGATGGACATTAAGTGGAACAGGTGAACATATGGAAGAGCAAAAACATAACCCCAAACATTAAGATAAATATTAAAAAATAAATAAAAGCTTAAACAGAACTGTCTATCAAAGGTGCTGAAAGATTGAATCGTAGAATTATTAGAGAATGGTGTCTCACAGTGAGGAATCTGGTTAGAGACATCACATATAGGGTAGGGATAAATAACTATTTTTTTTGAATGGAGAATAGTTTTTGGTTTTCCCAGAGGCCAGAAGAAACTCAAGAATTTTCAATGCTATGATCTTTTTCCTCTCATGTAGATAACAAAGGTGTGTTAGAAGGCATTGGTGGTGTGTCAGCTGTCATGATAATTTTGTCAGGGGCCTCAAGTTCAAGATTACACTATACTCTTTCAGTGTTCACTAGGCAAAGTAAAGAGTTCCAAACAGAAGGAAAATCTTGCAAACGTTTATAGCCTACAAAGTGAAAAGTCTTTATGTGGGGAAATATAAAGGTAACACAATTAAGAAAATAATGTAAACTATTATTAGTATTAGGCATCAAAAAATGACACTTGAAGTGCTAATAATAATATTTGAAGAACACTTTTACATTTAAAGAATACTACATTATAAAACCAAACTTCCAAGGTTAAATCTACATAGGGAATAATACAGATATAATTTATAAAATCCTACAATTTTAGGTTTGGGAGAGACACAGAGGTTCTCTAATCACCGTGTTCAAAATGACCAGCCTGTGTAGGATGGTTTCTGTCATTACCAGGAGGAACATAGAGGAACCAAATGAGAGATCAGGAAAAAAAATTACAAGTAAAAAAACTCAAAGTTAGCAGGCAACAATAAATTAGACACATTCTGCAGGGAAAGAGGAGGGAGAAGAATCAAAACAGGGGAGAGAAGAGCACAAGGGACTATGGTGATGGTGCATGGGTGAATCGGTGGTAGGAATTATAGAGGGACCACACCTGAGAGGAGAAAGCAAACATTGTACAAAAATGAACAATGATGTAAAATATATAAAAATAAATAAATTTAATAAATAAATAAAATAAATAGCAATGGTTTCCATAATTTTAAGTCATGTGCATATATGTATATTCATGCTGTGTTATATTTTTGTCCCATTTGAAGTTTTAAGAGAAATAAAAAAATGTCAAATTGACCAAAAAAGAAAAAAAAATGACCGGCCCAATACCAGGGAAAGGAATAGATTTATAAGGCTGATTTTCTGAAGACATCTAATTTTATGCTGATCCTTCTCAATAAATCCAGGCACAGTTAGGATTACCACATCTTGGAAGCTAAGCAACATAGCATATGAACATTATGTTGGACAAATCCAAGCTTAGAGCAGGGAACAGCAGAGCAGACATTGAGGGGAAGCAAGTTCTGGATAAGAGATTGGGTCAACCTAAGACGGAATGAAGTATATTCATTTGGAGATCTCAATAAAGGGAACTGACCTCATGAACATAGACTGCAAAGATTATGGATTGTTAGGTTATGAAGATGAACACTAAGGAAAAGGGGCATAAAATTTTTTATACCCCTTAAAAGGGATATAAAAGCAAAAAGAATATGGATCAAGTATGGAATGTTTTGAAGGGAAACAGAAAAAAAAGGGGAGAAGCAAGGCTACTTTAAACAAAGGAAAATCAGTATAGGATTAGAGAGCCACAAGAGACTTCCTGGGATCCCTGAGTTTTACTTCTCAAGATGAAGGTGAAACAGGGACGGACGGGGGTTTCCAGTCCCTTCGTGGTTGCCAACTGAAAGTGGGGCGGATGGGGCACAACTGTGCAGGCTCTCAGGCAAGAGCCACCAAAGAGCCCCAAAAGACCAAAAGGCCAAAACCAAAAAAGGACAGTACCTGATAAGAGGACAGGTCACTGTCTGTGGGTTCTCACTCGTGCGCACAATTGCAAGAGACTTCAGGAACAACAACAACAAACATGGGGTTTGTTTTACAAACAGGGGAAACAGAGAGCTCACTACATCCTCAAGTGACAACCACCTCACCCAGAACGCATAGGGGATGGTAGCTCTTTGTGAGGTGTTGGGTTAGACCAACAAACAACTCTTTGAGACGCCAGGCCCAGGCCCTCTGTTGCCCAGGCCCTTTCAGGCTCTATCACAGACAGGACCAGAGGCCCAGTCTCTGCAGAGTCCTTCAGCTTCTCTTCCTGCTCAGAGGGCCGGACGCTTCTTTTCTTCTTTTTTCCTCAGAGGCCAGGAACAGACTTCTTTCTTCTCTCTTCGGAGTCTGGAACTGTCGTCTTTCTTCTCCTGCAGGCAGGTGTCGTCATCATCTTCTGTTCTTCTCTTCAGGGGCCTCCTTCTCTCTCTGGGGCTGGCTTCCTCTCTCTTTTTTTCATTTCTTTTCCCACAAGTCTGATTGGACCATTTTTCAATCCTAGAGCTGATTGGACCTACCCATCAGCTCCTAGCACCTGATTTTTCCATTCAAAGTGGCAGTTACTAGGCTCTGAGGAGCAATTGCCACAACTGACTTATGGTGGAGCAGTGGGGTGAGAGGCGCCACTCCTCCTGCCGGCTCCCACTGCTAAGGCAGCTTAGTTCTGGTAACAGAGGGACAGGCTGATGTGCTCTTTACTTTAATGACCCAAGATACAGCTACTCATTACTTTTCTTCACATGGGAGTTGTCACCATTTGCTATTCCCTTGACCTTTTCCCCCCATGAAGACTGGCTACATAAAATGATGAGATTGATGCAGTTTCTTCTTTCCATTCTATTCCCAAAGACAAGAACAATGCTCTCTCTATTTTTCATTCCCCTGAACACATTCTTGTTCACTATAGCTGTAGGGTAGGCGGAAGAGTTTTCAGGGTTTCTGCCTACCCCCTCAGAAATGGGCCTCTGAATGTCTACGTGCATGCTTGATGGCGGGTGCCTGAAGAGGGGCGTAGCATATTGTGGTGTAGCGTGCACATGCGTGAGGCAGAGAGCAGAGAGAGCATGTGGCAGAAGCAGCAGCAGCAGCGAGACCTGAGAAAGCATCAGAGAGCCCAGAGAAGGTGAAGATTTGCTGGTGGCTAGGAGGCCTGCCAGCCTCCTGGCCCCCTGGCCACTCTACCTGCCTTGTACCTGGCTGCCTTACAAGAAAGATGTAATAAAAAGCCACCGAGGGCTCCAGGACTTGTGCTTTACCCGTCTGCCCAGACCATGGAGAACCTGTGTTCCCAGTGCCTTCCTGCCTCAACAATAGGATATATGGAAAAGTTGGAGAGAATCTAGAATTTCACAAAGATCTTAGACCATGGTTTCTATGCCATGGTTTTTCATTTTTTTGTAACAAATTATAGGTATAGGGAAAACTGGTATAAGTGTAGGGGCAGTGACCTAATTTGTAGGACAGTTGAAATAATCCAAAGGGAAAAAAGAGTATGAATAGTTTAATATAATGCTGGCATATAGAAACTTGTCAAATCATCCTTTTCACTTGTTTTGGTCAGTTCCTTACCCAAAACATAACCCTTAGTTACAAAAATGTGACTCTGTCAAGGCCACTTTTCTCAACACCTAGGCAGAAGACCTTCAAACCTTTTCCTGAACTCACATCAAAAAACACATTTTCCATCTTGACTCAGCACATGCAACTATTTGACAAAAAAAAATTCTCCCTTGCTGTTTGTGATTCACTCTGGCATTTTCTATCCTCTGTGTCCCAGGTAATTCTATTTCATTAAAAAAGAAATGTTAGTAGTGACCCATTAAATTTATTTCACAGCTTTAGGTCCTCCCCGATGGCGCAGCGGCTAAGCGATGCACTGTGGAGCTGTCGGCAGCAGCGACACGAGTTCAATGCCCAGCTGAGGACATTCCCACATGGTGCAGCAGACATCTCCTGTCTTGCCCACTGCTCCCCTCAGCTAAAGCAAAACTATGGGGACAGCAAAATGATCTGTCATTACCAGGGCTTTGGGATGTGGGGAGGGATGAATAGGTAGAATGCAGAGGACTTTTAGGACAGAATCTGGAACACTGATCCCACTAAGTGCTGGTAATGATGTGAGGCAACAGGCACTCTCATTCGCTGCTGGTGGGCGTGCAAAACTGTACAGCCACTGAGGAAGAGAGCTTGGTTGTTTCTTATAAGTTGAACTTACACTTACAATATGATTTAGCAGTTTTGTCTCTTGGCATTTACCCCAAAAGACTGAAAACTTATGTCCACAAGAAAGCTTACACATGGATCTTTATAACAGTTTTATTTATAATTGGTAATTTTGTAAAGAAATCAAATCTGAAATTTCTTGGAAGCAATCCATTCACCCACTCTCCATCAGCAGATGAATGGATACATAAACTCTGGTACATCCAGACATTGGAGTATATAGCACTCAAAGAAACAAGCTAGAAACTCTCTGTTACATGACATATAATTCTAATTATGTGACTCTCTGGATAAAGCAAAACTATGGGGACAGCAAAATGAAATGTCATTACCAGGGCTTTGGGATGTGGGGAGGGATGAATAGGTGGAATGCAGAGGACTTTTAGGGCAGTGAAAATTCTCTGTATGATAATATAGTAATGGATACTTGTCATGTTGTATTTGCCCAAGCCTATAGAATGTACAAAACCAAGAGTGAACCCTAAGGCAAACTGTGGACTTTGGGTGTGAAGAAATCAGTGTAGGTTCATTCATGGTAAGAAATGTAGGGGATGTTGTTAATTGGGGATACTGTACATGTGTGGGTAGCAGGGGGTATATAGGAAATCTCTATACCTTCCTCTTTTGCTGTGAATCTAAAACTGCTGTAAAGAAATAAAGCATTATAAAACAACATTGTATTCAGCTAAGTTCACAACAACATATTTTAAAAATATGACTATGGGCCTCCCTGGTGGCGCAGCGGTTAAGCACTGCGCTGTGGAGCTTTTGGCAGCTCGTGATGCGAGTTGGACGCCCAGCCGGGGCGAATCCCACATGGTGCGGCAGACCTCTCCTGCTTCGCCCTCTGCTCCCCTCAGCAGTGTATTTCTGATCTGCCTGTTCTGCTCCCCACTCTCTCTCTGGTGAACCCTCTCACCACCCCATGCCTCTGGTCTGTACCCCAGCTTGTATGTATAAATAAATAAATCTTAAAAAAAATATGACTATGAATGAAATATTTATTGAGCACCTGCAATATGTCTGAACTGACCCTGTGGTTGGCACTGTGAACACTGAGATCAGAAAAAAGTTCACCTTCCAGTTTCCACAGACAAGTTAGGGTCATAGACAGGTACCATGGCAGCATGGTAAAAGCTACAATGAAGGCATGGACAAGGTTCTGCAAAAGAAACATGACTGCATCTAAGCCCAGCCTGGGTGGTGAGGTGTAATGGTAAGAGGGGTTTGTGGAGTAAGTGGTATCGGAATTTATTAATATATTGGAATTAGCCTGAAAACAGGAGTGTCCCATGATGGGGAACAGAGTGTGTAACTAAGAAACTGGATTAACATTCAATCAAAAGTTACCAAGTATAAACTATGTGCTAGGTGCTTTACACAATTATCTAATCTGCTACACAAGTCTCAATTGAAATTCGCATTTCATAAACAAGTCACCAGAAACTAGGAGAGGTTAAGTGACTTTCTGTAAAGTGGAAAGCTGGTTTTTAATTCTTCCTTCTTTAGAACTCAGTGTCTCAACTTTTAAAAGTGAATGCTAATCAGATTTTACTGCACAATTTCTGCTTGTGCCTTATGAAAAATAAAACTCTAGGCTGAAAAACACATTATTGAATGCAGGGATGTCTGAACTCATTTGGAGCACTCTAAACCACTCCTGCCCCGGCACAGTATTGGATGGGACAGAGGAGCTCAGACATTCCCTTCCCTCACATTCCCTTCCTCTGGAAGGAATCCTTCTTTCTCCTGGAAAACTGAGTTCTGAATAGTTAAGAACCTGGCTCAAATCCCACCCCTCTCATCCTCTAATTGTATAAGGTTTGCATTTCTAAATCTTGGCTTTCTCATCTATAAAATGTGATCATTAATGGTGCCTAATTTTATCAGGCTGCTGTGAGACCAATGAGAATCATGAATACGAGGTACTTACTATACATAGGGTTGGCACACAGAAACTGCTCAAGAAATAGCAACAGTGAAAGGATTATACAAAAGAGCTACCCTAAGCTCAAGTTACACTCATTGGCACTGCCCTTGGTTAACATGCCATCTTCTCTGAACACTACACTGTGGATAGCCTACACTCACTCAAAGGATCAGGACCAGGTTTTTGCCAGTACAATCATGGAGAAACCCAAATTTTATGCCCATGGACAGAGTTTTGAACCCCTAGAATGCTATGGGCACATTTATACTTGGGATGTGGACGCACACAGCTCAGGAGCTGTGACTGAGGGAGGGATGCAACAATGGGGTGAAGAGAATAAAGAGAGAGATAGGAAAGGGAAAGAGGAATGTGATGACTTAGGTGGATATGAATGTAAATTGAGGGCAGTCAGAAAGAGAGAAGGGGATAGGAATGGTGTGAAAGGGAGGAAGGGAGAGAGGAAGTGATGGAAAAGAGCATCAAGAATGAAATACTTAAAAGATATGACAACATATGTTTTTTTAAAAAAAACCTGTGGCAGGTGTAGTTACATGTGTGTTATGTAATGGCTACTCCTCAGTCATTTGCTTTGTAAATTATGGGTAAGGGACTATAACAAATAGGTAGATGTTCTTTCCTCTCCTTGAAATCAAAGTTGGGGAAGTGAAGAAGGAGCCATTAAGGTGTTTCCCCCCACCTTTTGGTTACATATGAACTTTGTTCCAATTCACTAGTGGTTACTGACTCCCTAATATGTCTAAGTCATGAACTTAGCTTTCCAGGCTATTTGAGCCACGGACTGTGAAAGGTAAGCCCACAATACTATAATTTTGTAATAAAAGCAAGGAATCTGAATATACCAAGACCCCATTTCATGCAGTAATCTCTTCAATAGTACATTGGCAGATGGCCATCCAGGTCCAGCATGAACATGCCTGTTGGCAGAGTTCATAAAAACACCAACCCTCCTTTACTGGAGAACTCCAACAGATGTAATATGTTCTCATTCTTATGTTGAAATAAATTTTGTCTTCTTGTAACTTTCATATGCTAAACCTCATGCCACCAGCTAGAGCAACTGAGAAGTGAGTTTCCATTTCCTTATGACAGATCTTCAAACACTGGCTGCACATCCCTTAAGTTGTCTCACTTTCTTGACTTCAATCCCTTGCCCATATTGAATAACCAAGATCTTCTGGGTAAATGTAGTTATACATGTTCTTCAGTCAAAGCGCTCAGATCAAAATCAAACCTTATAGAGGCAAGACACTTAACGTTTATAACAAGTTATTGTAAGGCAATAGAGTCTGTTCAACCCATCCTTCAAAGATTTAAATTGTGCATGAAATGTAACCTAAGATGATACAGAACACAGTTAAGCTTAAACTCACAAACTCACACCTGCATGTAATAAAAAGAAGTGTAAATCCATGATGATAAGAGTGAAATGACAGAGTGCCAGCTCATGGGTGCTCCAGTCCTGTTATGATTAAGTGCCAGAGGATGGCTTTTTATTTCCCATCCTGTGAGAGTAGACTTTGTCTTGGGGTCATGGGAGGTGGAACTCTGCAAAAGAGATTCCATGTATAAAATTGGATCCTCCAACAAGTTTAGGAGAAAGGGACAAGAAAACCTTGGACTCTATCCCTGGGAAGTAATGAGAATATTTTCTAGGGTCATAGGTAAAGAGAAAAAGCAATTCTCTGAAATAAGAACCCCAGGCCTGCTTACACACTAATTTGAAGTGGATATTTTGGTTTTTTGCAGTGTGAATCAAATGCTGGGAAATTAATTCAAGTATGGGTCCAAGTCCATTGACTCTCCTAGGGCTTTGGTAGGTGCAAATGAGAATTAATTCTATGTGGACTTTTCCCACAATCTCTGAGTATTCCAGATGGGACACTCATAGGGAAAAAAATATGTAAATCATCAACAAAATCCTCTATGAACATGAGGACACAATAAAGTACAAACTATGAAATCATTAGCATATGAAAGAGATAACAAAATAACTTTGCTCAAAATATTTAAGGAACTAAAAGAAAGAATAGAAATGATAATGAAAAATAGGACAGTATGATAAGTACAACCGGAGAATTTCAAAAATCAAATAAATCTTCGAGAGCTGAGAAATCAGCCTCTAATATTGATGAGTCAATCGAGAAGTTAAGTAGAAGAACAGACTATACCCTACAGCTAAAAGCAGGGTTAGTGAAGTAGAAGACAGATGTAAAGAAAATACCTCAAACTACACCAAGAGATTAAAAAAAAAGATTTAAATAAACATGAGATGTAGAGAAGAAAATAAGAAACTCTGGTATATATCTAATTGAAAGTTTAGAAGAGGATACCAAAGATAATAGAGAAGCACTATGCATGTCAGATATTATGTCTTTTACAAGTTGAAGGTTTTGGGGAATCACTTGAATTCACTTTGAATCAAAAGCTGGAAATAACCTTAATGAAGAAAGCATATCCAAAGCTGAGATAGGTTAAACAAAACAAAACACCTGGGTTTCTTCCATTAAACAAATTGTGAATGGAAGGAAATGTTCTTGAAGTAAATGTTCTTGAAGTAAATTAAAAGTGCTACTCCAGTGAATACATGAATGATAAACAAGTAAAACAGATCTTTTGGTGATATAGAGAACATTGGTTTTTTTAAAATTTTATTATTTTTTTGGCATTTCAGCCCCTTAATTTATTCCTTTTTTATTATAATTTTTGTTATCTTACATTGTTGTTCATTTTTGTACAATATTTGATTTCTCCCCTCAGGTGTAGTCCCCATAAATTTCCCACCACCACATCACCTATGGAGCATCACCATATTCCCTTATGTTCTTCCTTCCCCTATTTTGACCCCTCTCCTCCTTTCTCCCCTCTTCTCTGTTGCATGCCTCAAATCTATAATTTGCCTGCAAGTTTTATCTTTTTTAATCCTTTTCCCCTATATTACTCCTCTAAGTGAAACCATCCAATATTTTTCTTTTTTCTTCTAAATTATTTCACTGAAAATAATCCCTTCCAGCTAAATCCATGTTGCTGCAAATGGCATGAGTTTATCTTTTTTGATTGCTGGGTAGTATTCATTGTGTATATACACCACATCAAGTCATCTGCTTTTGGGCATTTAGTTTGTTTACATATCTTACCTATTGTAAATAGGGCTGTAATGATCATAAACATGCAGGTTTCCTTTTGAATTAATGTTTTTTATGTCTTTTGGCTAGATCCTAAGAGTGGGATTGCTGGGTCATATGTTAGATCCACTTTTAATAATCTGAGGGGCCTCCACACAGCTTTCCATAGTGGTTGGACCAATTTGCATTCCCACCAGCAATGTAAGTGGGCTGGTGCCTTTTTCTGAGATGGAGAAAGTTTTAATTGTCTGGATAGAAGATCAACCTAACAACAAGATATCCTTAAGTCAAAGTCAAATCCAGAACAAGGCCCTAGCTCTTCAACTGTGTGAAGTCTGAGAGAGGAGAGTAAGCTGCTGAATAAAAGTTTGAAGCTAGCTGAGGTTGGTTCATGAGGTTTAAGGAAAGAAGTCCCTTCCATAACCTAATAGTATAAGGTAAATCAAGTGCTGATGTAGAAGCTGCAGCTAGCTAACCAGATGATTCAGCTAACATCATCAATGAAGGTAGCTATACTAAAGAACAGATATTCACTGTTGATGAATCTGCCTGATACTGGAGAAAGATGGCATCTAGGACTTTCATAGCTAGAGGGGAAAAGTCAATGCCTGACTTCAAACCTTCAGAGTATAGCCTGATTCTCTTGTTAGGGACCAAGGCAAAACTTTAGATTAAAGCCAGTGCTGATTTACCATTTTGGAAATCTTGGGACCCTTAGATAATTAGGCTAAATCTATTATGCCTGTATTCTATAAGGGGATCAACAAATCCTGGATAACATCCCATCTGTTTACATGATTTAATAGATATTTTAACTCTACTATTGTGATTGTGTATTTCCCCCTTCTCTCTTTTTTTGAGAATTACTCAAATTAATGTAATATTTGATTATTTGATTATAAAAATTCTTTTCAAAACAGATTTTTTTATTTCATCAGAATAATAGGGTAGACATAAAGATACTCCACTCACATGTATGGTCAGGAGTTGGAAAAATTTAGAGAAGTTCTCTCTAGGTGTTTGTATTAATCTGTCTAGTGATTGCTTTCTTCTTTTGGTAAAATTATAGAGAGTCAAATGTTTCAGCAGGCTCCCTGGTGAGTTACAAGTCCAAGTGAGATGGAGTGGGAATCACATGATGAATATAGGCAGGCATGATGAGCTGATACCATTATTCAACAGCTAAGACATGCTGTACCAGATTTGCCATTGGACAGGCTTGTGAGAGCACTTTCTCCCTTCAGCATTTGAATTAGGCGTTGATGATCTTTGTGTGATCCTATTTCTTGTGAAATAATTTGAGCTTTACAAGTAAGTGTAAGGAAAATATATTAAACATTATCTTGCTTAAGAAAACTTTTGACCTCATTTATTTCTTCAATCCCATTTTCTTCCCTCTCTTCAGAACTACCACTAAGCTGAATTTGGAGTTTAACATTCCTGGAAAGATTTTTTTTTTTTTGCATTTAACAAATACATATTCACTACAAACTATATATGAGATCATTGTGCATATTGTATTGGAGGAAAGATCTTCAGGTGTGCTGGAAATAGCAAGAAAACCAGAACTAGCAGTGGAGCCTGAAGATGTGACTGAATTGTTGCATCACACGATAAAACTTGAATGGACGAGATGTTAGTTCTTACGGATGAGCAAAGAAAGACGGAATCTGCTCCTAGTGAAGCTGCTGTTGAACATGGTTGAAATAACAACAAAGGATTTAGAATATCACATAAACTGAGCTAATAGAGCAACATCAAGTACTGAGAAGATTGACTCTAATTTGGGTTTTTTTTTTTATAGAAAGGTTTTTTTTTTTTTAAAGATTTATTTTTTTATTATTTTTTTACATACAAGCTGGGGTACAGGCCAGAGGCGTGGGGCGGCGAGAGGGTTCACCAGAGACAGAGCGGGTAGCAGAACAGGCAGATCAGAAATACACTGCTGAGGGGAGCAGCGGTCGAGGCAGGAGAGGCCTGCCCCACCATATGGGATTCTCCCCGGCCAGGTGTCGAACTCGCGTCACCGCTGCCGACAGCTCCACAGCGCAGCGCTTAACCGCTGCGCCACCAGGGAGGCCCGAAAGGTTTTTTTTTTTTTTAAAGATTTATTTATTTATGCATACAAGCTGGGGTACAGGCCAGAGGCATGGGGCAGCGAGAGAGTTCACCAGAGACAGAGTGGGGAGCAGAACAGGCAGATTGACAGAAACACACTGCTGAGGGGAGCAGCTGGCGAGGTAGGAGCGGTCTGCGACGCCATGTGGGAATCTCCCCGGCCGGGCATCGAACTTGTGTTGCCCCGCTGCCCACACCTCCACAGTGCAGGGCTTAACCGCTGCACCACCAGGGAGGCCCTGACTCCAATTTTGAAGGGGATTCTATTTTGGGATAGAATC
Source organism: Scalopus aquaticus (assembly GCA_004024925.1). NCBI lineage: Eukaryota > Metazoa > Chordata > Mammalia > Eulipotyphla > Talpidae > Scalopus > Scalopus aquaticus. The sequence goes on along the minus strand of PVIJ01010207.1, from coordinate 1,671 downwards.
TACCAAAGAGCATCAATGCTACAGAAAAATCTTTTGTGAAAGGAAGAGTAAGTCAATGTCAGTTTCATTGTTGTCTTACTTTGGAAACTGCCACAGTCACCCCAATCTTCAACAAGTCCCTCCATTTGTAAAAATTAAAATTAAAAAATTGACTCACTGGAAGCTCAGATGATGGTTAGGATTCTTTAGGAATAAGGAATTTTTAAGGAATGTACAATATTTATTTATACAATGCTATTGCACACTTGGTAGACTACAGTATGATGTAAAGATAATTTTTATATTCACTGGGAAACCAAAAATATACCTGTGATTCTCACAATAAAGTGAAAATACCTTCACTTTATTGCAGTGGTTGGGAATCCAGCCTTAAATATTTCTGAGGTACTCCTGTATGTATGTACCCAGGAGGGAAAATTCTAAGTTAGATCTAGACCTGAATTTCTGTTTGATATGCATAGTGCTTATTTCTATTTATAATTCACTGTGGCCTTTCAGATATGGTGCTGATATCTATTTTTAAAAAAAGATTTATTTATGTATATGAGAACTGGGGTGTAGGCCAGAGGTGTAGGAGGTGAGAGGATTCACAGAGACAGAGTGGGGAGCAGAACAGACAGATCCACTGAAATACACTGCTGAGGGGAGCAGTGGGTGAGACAGGCGATGTCTGCTGCACCATGTGGGAAGCTCCCTGGCTGGGGATTGAACTCATGCTGCAGTGGCTGCAGATAACTTCATACACTGAGACTTAACCCATTGCACCACCAGGGAGGCCCTGGTGTGGATATCTTTAAATCCACTTTTTATATTGTCTGACTCTGCTGTGTGATGTTAATATAAAGAGCAAAATTCTTCTTAGTTTAACAGCAGAACAAATAAAGAGCCTATCCAGTTTCTATGACTCATTTTTATTTTGTACATCAGTGACTACTATTTTCACTGTTTGCTGTTGCACTGAAAACTGTATTTAGAAAAAAATGCAATTTTGTTCATACTTCCCTTTCCATTCTCTGTCACAACATTGTCTCTCTGTATCTCTCTCTCTCTCTCTCTCTCTCTCTCTCTCTCTCTCTCTCTCACACACACACACACACACACACACACACACACACTCACGTTCAAACTCAGCCTTCATATATGTTTTAGATTTGATTCCAGCTACCTTCAGGGCTGACATTTCTGACCCTCCCCCCCCTAACCCCCTGTCTCCATTTCAGGTTCCCACTGTTGCATATTCAAGGATTCCCTGAAGAAAGACATATACTACAATGATGTTTAGAAAGACTCAAGTTATAGTACTAGAGATAATATTTACCAATTGGTCAAAGATACTTAAAATTCCTATAGTTAATTCTTTTTCCAGCAATAAAATGTGGATTAATGCCTTCTATCTTCATTCATTTGAAAATATTTGAGTGTTTAAACTGTCTTCGGAACTGTTACATGTGTTTAAGACAGCAGTGAACTGGTCCAACCACTATGGAAAGCTGTATGGCGATTCCTCAGACTGCTAAACATGGAGCTTCCATACGACCCAGCAATCCCACTTTTGGGAATTTACCCAAAGGATACAAAAACACTAATCCGAAAGGATACATGCACCCGTATGTTCATTGCAGCACTGATCACAATAGCAAAGGTATGGAAGCAACCCAGATGTCCAAAAAT
>PVIJ01010206.1:0-61737 GCA_004024925.1 Scalopus aquaticus | reverse complement strand
ATCAAGAAGATGTGGTACATATACACAATGGAATACTATTCAGCATTCAAAAAAGACAAACACATGCAATTCGCAGCAACATGGATGGACCTAGAGGGGATCATGATCAGTGAAATAAGCCAGAAAGAAAGAGAAAAATATCGAATGGCTTCACTTATAACAGGAATATAGGGGAGCCAAATAAGAAAGCGACATTCAGGAGGGAAGGAGGGGAGGGGGAGGGCTCAAAGGGGGGGAGGAGGGGAGCACGGAGGACTATGGTGATGGCTCCACGGGTGAACAGGTGGTGGTAACTTATGGGGAATACATAATAATGTAAAAGATACGAATAACAAAAATAAATATTATATTTAAAAAAAAAGAAAGTGTAAGGTGTTTTATGAGATATATTACAGTTTTTTTAATATCCGGTAGTTCAGGAGTGGTGTGTGTTTTATTGAATGCTTATACCATTCATGTAGTGGCACAGAAAATGGCCGGCCCCAAGGGCTGGTAAATTTAAAGGGCACCGGCACACAAAGTGTTAAAGATGTCCATTGTCACCACATCTGTTTAACTTAGTTCTAGAGGTTTGGCCAGAGTTATCAGACAGACACAGGAAATAAAGGGAATCCAGGTAGGAAAAGCAGTGAAACTATCACTTTTCACAGATGACAGAACATCATATATAGAAAATTCTAAAGCCTCCATCAAAAAGTTATTAGAAACAGGGCCTCCCTGGTGGTGCAGCAGTGAAACGCTGTGCTGTGAAGCTGTCGGCAGCGACAACGCGAGTTCAATGGTGCGGCAGACCTCTCCTGCCTTGCCCGCTCCTCCCCTCAGCAGCGTATTTCTGTCAATCTGCCTGTTCCGCTCCCCGCTCTGTCTCTGGTGAACCCTCACGCGGCCCCATGTCTCTGGCCTGTACCTCAGCTTGTATGCATAAATAAATAAATCTTTAAAAAACGTTATTAGAAACAATAAATATATACAACAAAGTGGCAGATTACAAAATCAACTCACAAAAATTCAAAACATTGTTATATACAAACAACGAACTTAAAAGAAATTAAGAAAATAACTCCACTTGTAATTGATTCAAAAAGGATTAAATATCAGAATGAACCTAACAAGGGAAGTAAAACACCTATACAATAAGAACGTTAAGATGTTACTGCAGTACTTAAATAGCAAAATAAGGAGATGAAAGGATATCACATTCTCATGAATGGGGATAATCAAAATGTCTATCTTGCCATCAAAATACCAGCAACATTTTCCAAATAAACTAAAAAAAGTATTGAAATTTATATGAAACCACAAAAGGCTTCAATTTGCAAAAGCAACCCTGAGAAAAAAGGAGATGGAGGTATCACATTACTTGACTTCAAACTCTACTATAAAGCAACAGTATTAAAAACAATATGGGATTAACACAAAAATAGGTACATGGGCCAATGGAATAGAATCAGAAGCCCAGAAATAAATCCACATACATACCAGTACCGAATCTATGATAAAGCAATTGTGCCCATGAAATGGAGAAAGAACAGTCTCTTTAATAAATGGTGCTGGTAAAAATGGAAAGCCACACACATAATAGAATGAAGTTGGATTATTTGTTAACCCAATATATACACAGAAAAACTCCAAATGAATTAGTGATCTGGATATAAGACCTGCAATAATAAAATACACAGAAGTAAACATTGACAATATATTCCATAAGATTAACAATAAAGACATTTTTGGTGACTCAACCCATGTATTAATTAAAAACCAAAATAAACAATTGGATTTACCGCAAGTTAAAAAGCTCCTACACAGCAAAAGAAAAAACAGAGGATTAAACTGAGACCCTATTGAATGGGAGAGAATATTTACACAGTATATAACTGATAAGTGATTTATAGCCAAGATATATTTTAAAAATTCATACAATGCAGCAATACAAAACCAAACCACCCAATTAATAAATGGGAAGCAGTTAATAAAAGACAATTCACCAAAGATGATATCCAGAAAACCAAAAGACATATGAGACAATGTTCCTCATCACTTCCAAGAAGGAGCAGACTTTCAGTTCTCAGATCTCCACCTCAAGTAAAACCAGCCCCTCCAACTAATTCCGTCCATTCAGCAAACAAGGATAGCGTTCTCATCTCCCTTCTTTCCCCATCCATACCATATATAATCAAGCCTCAAAGTCTGGGTAACCTGTTTTTTTTTTAATTTATCCTTAAGTTTATTGTGATGAAAACACTTGACATGAGATCCACCCTCTGAACTTTTTAAAGCATACATTATTATTGACTATATAAGTACTGTATCATATGGTAAATATTTAGAACTTACTTTACTTACTGAAAATTTATGCTGTTGATTAGTAACTCCCCCTTTCTCCCTTCCCCCACAGCCTCCGGTAACCACCATTGCATTCTGATTCTATGAGCTTGACTATCTTAGAAAGCTCATTTAAGTGGAGTCTTGCAGAATCTATCTTTCTGTAAGTGGATTATTTCACTTAGCATAATGTCCTCAGAGTTCATCCTTGTTGTTTAATATTGCATTAATATTGCATTAATATTGCAGAATTTCCTTTTTTACAACATTGAATAGTATTGTTTTATATCTATACCAACTTTTCTTTGTTCATTGATCTTAAGTCATGATTTTGCCATTGGTTTCCTCCTTTGCTAGTCTACCCCTTACCTCCTGTGCTGCAACAGTCTGTTACTCTCCCTCCCAGTTCCCCACCCCTAGCTATTTCGCCCACTCTTCACAATGATCTTTGCTTAATGTATCTCCATTTTCCCTATGTCTTCAATATTTTCTCCCAATCATTCCTTCCCGTCTGTTAGAATCTTCCACTTCTACTCATATCTCATCATTATTCTTCTAAGCACGTCACCCAAAGTCCAGCATCTAAACTAAGATTCATTCTGTTCTTCCCCCACCCACAGAGCCTTCCTTCTTCCAGAAAAGGTTTAGGAATAGCTAAGAATACATACTTTATTGCTACTCTGTGTTAACCAGTTTAGATTATTGCTTATTACAATAGCCCCATGAGCTAACTATTTTATAATTATTCTCATTTGATGTGAGTAAACTAAGACTCAAATAATTTATCCCTCTCTGTTACTCTCTAGATATACAGACTGCTTTTTTTCCTTGATCATTCCCCGCCCACCGCCCCATTTAAATCCCATCTCACTACTTTCAAAGCATATAGGAAATAAATTAAGCTTTGCTTCCTTGAAGTGCTTTGGGATGCTGATTTAATAAGCACATTATTTATAGAACATGATTATCATAGGGAAATGGTGTCTCTAAAGCTTTTGAAGGACTTTTAAGCCATTTTGTTCCCATATATTGTTTAGCCATTTCCCCCCATAAATTGTTTAGCCAATTTCTCTGCAGTCTTTATTCCTCTTGATATGCACAGCAAATCCTTCTTGCTGGATATTGTAAAATTGCACCTCAGCCATATCTCTGTCACAAGCATTCTAATATCAAATGAGCGGAATCAGCACAAGTGTTCTATGCACTAGCAGAGAGCGACTCAATGGCTCATGGCGGTGCCTGCCGTTAGGCGCCTGCAGTTCGGAGGAGGGACTGATGCGGTAGGGGAGCAGGAGAGGGCCTTTCCCTGCTTACTCTCTATACTTCTATATTATTTTCCTTTTTACAATAAATATTATGTATTACTTAGATAAGAAAATTCAATACTATTATTTATTTAAAATAAAGTTTGAGAGAGACTGCAGAAGAATCACAATCACCCAAAGTGAGGTATCTCCAGTCATAGATGGAAATGCCATTTATACCTATTAGAGTGACGAAGAAATTTAAGTTAGATAATGCTCATGGTCGGCAAGCCTCAGGAGAAGTAGGTCCTATCCTCTGCTGTTGGTGGAAGGTTGGTATAGGTTCTTTAGAAACAATTTTGCAGTGTGCATCAGCATTTACCATGCATGTATCTTTCACCAACAACACTACTGCAGGAACTTACCATGTGACTATAGACTCTCAAAAGATGTCACAATATAAGTATATTAGGACTCTTATTGTAGAATTCTTCCTAATGGCAAAAACCCCTAATGTCCATCATTAAAGTTTGGTTAAGCAATATGTAGTTCCACCTTTAATATTAAGAGTATTAGACAGCTGGGCCTCCCTGGTGGCGCAGCGGTTGAGCGCTGCGCTGTGGAGCTGTCGGCAGTGCACGATGCGAGTTCGACGCCCAGCCGGGGAGAATCCCACATGGTGCGGCAGACCTCTCCTGCCTCGCCCGCTGCTCCCCTCAGCAGTGTATTTCTGATCTGCCTGTTCTGCTCCCTGCTCTGTCTCTGGTGAACCCTCTCGCTGCCTCATGCCTCTGGCCTGTACCCCAGCTTGTATGTATAAATAAATAAATCTTTTTAAAAAAGAGTATTAGACAGCTATTTAAAAGCAAAACGTAGAACTGTAGTGTTGATGTGGAATGATTTCTATGATTTATTGTTAAGTAAAAAGTGAGGAACTGCGATTACAGTATGCTGCTATTTATGCTTTTTTCTTTCCTGGAAGAATACACAAAATCTATCCAAAGTAAAATGACATTTGGGAATGGACTAGAGTTCTGGGACGGGGGGCATTTCAATTTTAAATTTTAACTATCAGTGGTTCACCAATATTTTATCATGTGTGTGTATACCTTTCAAACAAACACAAAAACACCATTCTAAAATATGGAAGAGGGCATTGGCAGATTTGAAAAGCCCGGTCTATGGACTCCATATTCAGAACCTTAGTTTTAAGGAAAATGACCTGCCCAAACATTCAGCTTGTTGCATTTCTTCAGTCTGGAAGCCAAAACAGAGCAAGGTTTACATCCTGGAAATCTGCCCTTGGGTCAATAATCTCTAGCAAACAAGGCCACATGCGTGTTAGAACATTGGGGATGGCTTTAACTAGCCAACTTTAGGTATCTTTCTTTAAAAAACTTGAACTAGCCAACTTCAGGTAACTTTCTTTTTTAAAAACTTATTATTTCTTAATTATTATAGAATTGCAAGAAGTTGCAAAATTAATCCAGAGAGGTTTCACGGTCCCTTACCCAGTTTTCCCTAATGGTGACATTATACAATGTTAAGTACATCTCAAAAACCAGAAAATTAATTAGCTCTGTTAATCAATACAATTACCTAGACTACAGTTCTTCCTTACATTTTATCAGGTTTTGCATGCAATTGTTTTTTTTTTTGGTATGTCTTTGTATATAATATCATTCTATTATATTTTATCACATGTACAGATCAGTGTAACTACAACAATCAAGAAACAGATTTATTTATCTGAAGATTTAAACATTATTGATTCAGTTTCTTTAATTATTATAGGACTAGTAACATTTTCTTTTTCATCTTGGGTGAGTTTAAGAGTTTGTTTTGTCCCAGGAAGTAGTCCATTCTGAAGTCTTTGTTATCTGGTATTAGTATAACAATGCCGGTTTTCTTTTGCCCAGTGTAGCGGCAGGCAGACATGGCGCAGGTTGTCTATGGAGTTGCGCAGACGGGTTTAAAGGAGGAGGAGTCCTAGAGCCCTCGGTGGCGTTTTAGGCTTTTAATGATCTTTCGTAGAGAGGCAACCAGGTACAGGGCAGGCTGGGAGGCTGGGGACGGGGAGGCTGGCAGGCCTCCTAGCCCCCGGCAAATCTTCACTTTCAGGGCTGTCAGGCGTTCGTTTTCTTGTGGTCTCTGTGGCACCTCGAATGGTCCTCTGCTCCATGCTCTGTTCTCTGCTCCTGCCTCTGCTGCTTCTTCTGCTGCTGTTTATAAGCCCAGTCTCTGGCTCAGGCGCGCCCACTCACGCAGACCCACACCCTACTGCAGGTGCCGGCCATCAGGCATGCGTGTAGGCCTGCAGAGGTCTATCACTGATGGGAGGGCGGAAAACCTGATGACTCTTTCGTTTACTTTACAACCAGTATACAGTTTTCCATACATTTATTTTCAACCTACTTCTATCATCGTATTTAAAATGTGCCAAGTTGATTTGAGGATGTGATAAGTTATTGTGATCCCTAGTAAAAAAAAAAACATTGGTGGTGGGCCTCCCTGGTGGTGCAGTGGTTATGCGCTGCACTGTGGAGCTGTTGGCAGCGGTGTCGCGAGTTCGATGCCCGGCCGGGGAGATTCCCACATGGCGTGGCAGACCTCTCCTGCTTCGCCTGATGCTCCCCTCAGCAGTGTATTTCCGTCGATCTGCCTGTTCTGCTCCCCACTCTGTCTCTGGTGAACCATCTCATGGCCTCACACCTCTGGCCTGCACCCAGCTTGTATGCATAAATAAATAAATCTTAAAAAAACAAAAAACAAAAACATTGGTGGTCTATGGTGGTGGCTGTGGGATGGTGATGTAAGTCTGAGGAGGTGTGAACTTAGTCCCCAAATCCTATAGTGTTGTAAAACAATGTTATCTCAGTAAAAGAGATAAAAATTAAAAAAAAATAAAGCAAATAAAACTCTACAAAGATAACATTGGTATCTGTTTTTACAATTTTCCTTGATTTCAGATAACCTTCCTTCTAGCATTTCACAGTAACTCACAAGTTGTAACCCTTTGACACTTGCTTCTATGACACTTCTTTGACACTAGGTCTTTTACCACATTTATATATTTATTCAGCATTTAGCCTGTGTGAAACTAGGCTACTATTTTTATTAGGTTCCTATTTGTGTGTATGTGTCACAGATAAATACTCCTGGACCCGGTCCCCCATAACTCCTGTGGTTTGCATTGGACAAGCTGCAGAGCATGGTGATTTTGAGGGACGTATTAGTCACATTACAGCAGGACTCACTGTGTCGAAGAGACTTCTTCAGAATTGAGTCATCATTTCCGGAACTATCTTATTACACCTCAGAGACCTCCCTCATCTGGTCAATGTCTTTATATTTCACTTACAGCAGCCACAGCTGCTACTTAAGTGTTTGTAAAATAGATTTGCTTTTTTTCAAAAAAACAAAATAAAGCTCAACGTACAGTTAGAACGAATCTTAAAAAACCAATATCATTCATATATACTGAATGCTTGCCTATAGCAGGCAGTTGGCAGGCATACATTACCTCTAATGCACACCCACAACAATCCTTTAAGGGGGGCATTTTCATCTCCAGTTTGCATACGAGGAAAACGTGAGCCCAGAAAGAGAAACTGCTTGCCACCATCCCAAGTGATGTAGCTGGTGTTGGTCTACACTTCTCTTACTCGAGCACAATGACTCCAAATGTGGACATTACTGAATGGACCCCTATACATGCATTTGCTGGAATGCTTGTAATTCTCTGGCACACGAAATACTGTTTCACATTTCTAAGCCTTGAGGTCCGTGTTGTTTCTTTGCCTAGAAAAAAGGTTTGTAGTCCTTTATTGCCTCACCAACTCCTGGTCATCCTGCAAGACTTTTGTATCCTTAGTGTCTAAGCAATAGATTTCAAGTATATGTTGAACGGAACTAGAATACAGCTTCATTCACAGGTAGCCCTCACTATTCAGATGTGTAAGAGGCAGCCATTTCCTAGTTGTAGTGCCAGCCTGGCACCAGGCAGGTTCCCTATGATTCAGGCGGATGGGTAAGGATGAGTTCTGGAGCCCTCAGTGCCTTTTGCAGGCTTTTAATTACCTTTCTGCAGTGAGGCAACCAGGTACAGGGCAGCAAAGGGGGGTGGAGGGGGTCAGGAAGCTGGCAGGCCTCCTAGCCCCAGCAAATCTTCACTTTTTTGGGCTCTGGGCTCTCTGCTGCTGTTGCTGCCGCTTCTTCTTCTTCCACCGCTTCTGTCGCGCTCCGTTTCCTCCTGCTTTTGTGACACCGCCCTCATATAGTGATTCTCGAGATGTGCCCACTCACTCATGTGCATGCCACTACGAGGCATGCGTGCAGGACCGCAGGTGTCCATCATTAAATCTAATGGCAGTAGGGCAGAAAATCCTGATGCCCCCTTCATTTACCCTACAGTAGTACAGGCCATGCTATTGTTTTGGCCAGGGTGGGGGGGGGTATGGGTTAGGGGAGGGAGGAATGATCATTCAATATGGACCACTTGGGAAAGCACTTCAATTCTGTTATCCAGAAACTAAAGATTTTGCACCTTCGTAACCACCCCTCAACATATTTTCCGTACACTCATAGATTCTTACACTCCTGGTGATGGCTTTTGTTAACACCAGACAGGATATTCCAACCAGAATACTCATGTATTACTTACACAGTTGTGAAGATACCTTTTTTGGGAAACTTTTTTGCTGGCCTTTCTTTGCTGGCCTTTATTTCCCTCGATGTGCTAAAATCAGTCGTTAACCTGAAATCCAGCTGTTTTTCACAATGGTCCACAGAGACACTCTGCCTCCCCTTATCATATTTGACAAACCGCCTGTACCACATTTCTAATCCAGTAATCACTCAATTCCTTTTGCTGAAAACCCATTAAATAATAATGTTAGCTAATGTCTATTAAGTAGTACTCGTTGCCATGTGCTTTGTGAAGTGCTTTACATGAACTCTTTCATTTATTTATCTTTTTTTGCTTTATTTTTTTCAACCATTTCAAGGCCATAAGATTTATTTTGTTTTGACTTATTTTTTCCCCACCACCTTTCCTTATATTCCCTTTCCCCTTCCTCCCTCCCCGCCCCCCGCACCACACTTAACCTCTGGTATATTAAGAGACCTTACTGGTATATTAATGCCTGATGGTTTTTGTAAGTATTTTACTTTGTCAGATTTTCCATTATGTAAATGTCCAGCATTTGTTTTGTCATTCTGAGTCACTTTACCATACGTAATTTCCTCAAACTCTTTCCATTTTGATGTTAATGACTGCATTTCTTCTTTCCTTATGGCTGAACACCATTCCATAGTGTGGATAGACCACATCTTCTGGATCCAGTCATCTACTGATAGGCATTTAGGCTCTTTCCATGTCCTAGCTACTGTAAATAGTGCTGTAATAAACATTGTAGAACATACAGTTTTTAAGCATTGATGATTTCATGTTCTTTGGTTAGATACCTGAGAGTGAAATTGCTGGGTTCTACTGTATTTCCATTTTTTTTAAAATGAATCCAGGTCACTTTCCTTATTGACTGTACCAGTTTAAGTTCCTCCCTGTCAACAGGGTAAGTGTTCCTCTTTCTCTGTATCCTCTTCAACATGTTTTTTTTTTATGTGTCGTTCCCATAGGTGTGAGATGGTATCTCATTGTGATTTTAACCTGTATCTCTCTTACTGGAAGCAATGATCAGCATTTTTTCATATATCTGTTAGCCTTCTCGATGTCCTCTTTGGTGAACTGTCTGTTCAGATCTGCTGCCCATTTATTAATTGATCTACTTTGGGTGATCATTTTTACTAAAATCTAACTAAGCTTTGCTAAGTGGACTGTGACAGATAATAAATGATAGGAAAAATAACATTTGGTCATCAATTTAAGAAGATGATTTTTGCCTCATTTCAAAACAGGTAATAGATTCTATGCTTGTATGTCCTCAGAATGAAAACATGGTGAACAGGAATAAAAGGAAACAGTGAAATAGAGGCAATACATCTTGCCAAAAATAATAAGATAGAAGATGCCTGGGTGCTTGATATCTTTCAAGAGTAGAACCACCATAAAATCTCAGAAAGCTGTGAGTGAAAGAAAAATAAACTCCCATCTTGCTTAAGCCACTATTATTTGTGGTCTTTCTGTTACAGAATCATATCCTGTAAGCATCGATATATCCTGTTACAATCATATCCTCACTAACACTGCACTACTTTTGGAGAAAAGATTTATTTCTTCAGATAACTAATCTCACGCATTTTGTTTGATCCTGCCAACTTTTATTCATGAAGGATAATTTTAAGTTTGAATGGAAGATAAGGTCAACAAATACTCACTGAGCACCTACCTGAGGCAGGCATTGTGCTAGGAGAACATGTAGGTCCCTCTGTGTTCTATTAATGCCCACTGCACAGACTTGTAAAGATTAAAAGCATGTGATGTGAAAGTGCCTAGAGCAATGACGGGCACACGGGCACATAACAAGTATCCACTAGTGTTGCAGCCTGAAATTCACATTGACTTCTGCTGCTTTGGGGTTGCTCAGATAAACAAGTACCCCCTGAAAAGATTGTAATAACATGACTCATTATTAATTTATCTCTGAATTAATTATCAGTGTCAGTGAGGAAAACACCTGAAGACCTAAAAAAACAAAATCTCTGATCTGTGAGGTGTCTGAGCTGAAGTCGGAACTGTTGTAGAATAAATAAGCATTAGTGCCAATTCCAGGTACACTATAAGAAACTGCCTTCTTGTCATTTTTTTAAGATTTATTTATTTATGCATACAAGCTGGGGTGCAAGCCAGAGGTGTGGAGTGGTGAGAAGACTCACCAGAGACAGAGTGGGGAGCAGAACAGGCTGATTGACCGAAATACACTGCTGAGGGGAGCAGCGGGGGAGGCAGGAGAGGTCTGCTGCGCCATGTGGGAATCTCCCCGGCTGGGCGTCAAACTCGTGTTGCTGCTGCCGACAGCTCCACAGTGCAGTGCTTAACCGCTACGCCACCAGGGAGGCCCGGATTATGGATATTTTTAATGGACTATTTAAAATAATTTCTGGTCACAAAATGGGCAATTACTTTAGGATGCCTGTCTGTCACAAGGCACTGTGGACATGGCCCACGGGCGCTGTGGTGGTGGGAGAACTACGGGGACTCCACCTGAGGGGAGAAATCAAACACTGTCCAAAAATTAACAATGATGAAATTAACAATGATGAATTAACAATAAGAAAATAAGTAAATAAACAAACAACTACAAGTTAAGCTGCCTAAAATGCAGAAGACTTGAGATGTGAAAGAAGCAATTTCTGACAGTTTTATATAAGTTTAAGAGCATGTATTTAAAACTGTTAGAAGTTATAATGCTCATAAGACCATTGTCATTTTTGAAATATGTTCGTATAAGTAAAGAACACATGATGATGATGATGATGACGACGACGACAATGGCATACTTTTAGAGCGTTCACTCTCAGTCTTGGCAAAGAATATAAATACACAGTATGAGTGCCACGTTAAAAAGAAAAAGATGTCTGTTAAGAAGTTATGGAATAAAGATAAAACTAATAATATAAACACATGTAAAACTAAACAAAATAAAACCCCAAACTGCCAAACACTGCAGAACTGGCACTCGTACTCCTATGAGAGCACTTTATCGGTCACACCACCAGCTAAGACATCGATGATCTGAACAGATGGGATAAGCTATTGGCCCTGATATGCAGCATATTTTAAGGAGATGCTTTGAAATCTGGCTGTATATCCATGATCATTAAACATGATGTTTGTCATAAGTACTTTGTTTTGTAACCTGAGATATCAGGTATTGATTGTATAAAACTAGTGTTATAAGTAAAATCCTTAAAATATCACTGTTTAATTAATATATTGATACAGTGGTAAATTGTAGGTCTACTCAATTTGTTTATTTTTTAACTGGTTGTGTTTGGAGCTTGCTGGTACTGAGAGAGGAGCATGGGTGAGTACCAAAGTCGGAGGGATCTGGATTCCACTTCTGTCCCCTACTTTCTGTAGGTGACGTTAACCAATGGTCAAAATCTCCATCCTGGACTAATATTTGCCTCTTAGTTGTCCTTGATCACCCTCTTATTCTTACACCAAGGCTGTGGTGCTAAGGACCACCATTATTTACAGTGTAATGTGTGCTGCCCCTTGAATGGCTAGACTCAGCTTTCCAAAGCAATCATGTCACTCCACTACTTGGAAGCATTCAACGACTTCCCATTGTTCTGAATCCAGGGTTCTCAAAAGAGGGTTCAAGGGCCTTCAAAGACCCCTGGGATTCTTTATTTTAAATTTAATTTTATTTATTTACATATTTTTACATTGTTGTTCATTTTTGTACAATCTTTGATTTCTCCTCTCAGGTGTTGTCCCCATAAAATTACCACCACCAGGACACCCATGAACCGTCACCATAGATTCTTGTGCTCTTCCCTCCTGTTTTGATCCCTTTCTTCCTTCTCCCCTGATGAATGTCTCCAATTTATAGTTTGACTGCTCTTTTTTTGGGCTCCTGATCCCTTGTATGGTTTCCCTATGTTCCCCCTGTAACTGAAACCATCCGATAGTTTTCTTTTTCCTTCTGACTTATTTCACCTAGCATAATCCCTTCCAGTTCCATCCATGCTGCTGCGAATGACGTAAGTTTATCTATTTTGATTGTTGAATAGTATTCCATTGTGTATATATATCACATCTTTTTTTTTAAAGATTTATTTTTTATTTATATATACAAGCTGGGATACAGGCCAGAGGCGTGGGGCAGCGAGAGGGTTCACCAGAGACAGAGCGGGGAGCAGAACAGGCAGATCAGAAATACACTGCTGAGGGGAGCAGCGGGCGAGGCAGGAGAGGTCTGCCGCAACATGTGGGATTCTCCCCGGCCGGGCGTCGAACTCATGTCGCTGCTGCTGACAGCTCCACAGCGCAGCACTTAATCGCTGCGCCACCGGGGAGGCCCTATATCACATCTTCTTGATCCAGTCATCTGTTTTGGGGCATTTAAATTGTTTCCATATTTTAGCTATTGTAAATAGTGTTGCAATGAAAACAAGACTGCAAGTGTCTTTTTTAATTAATGTTTTTGTGTCCTTTGGGTAATTCTTAGGAGTGGAATTACTGGGTCATATGGTAGATCTATTTTTAGTAGTTTGAGTAAAAACTCCACAGAAAAAGCTAATTAAAACGATAAACCAGTAAGTAGCAGGTTACAAAATCAACACACAAAAATTAGTAGCCTTCCCATATGCAAATAATTTATCTGAAGAAGAAATCAAGAAAACCATCCCATTCACAATTGTACCAAAAAAATATTAAATACCTAGGAATAAATGTCACAAAGGAGGTAAAAGACCTATACAAATAAAACTAACACACCACTGATATAAGAAATAGAAGATACAAAGAAATGGAAAGAAATTCCCTGCTCATGGATCGACAGAATTAACATTATCAAAATGGCCATTCTACCAAAAGCAATTTATAGATTCAATGCAATTTCAATAAAAATCTCAATGGCATTCTTCAAACAAGAGCAAATATTGAGGAAATTCATATGAAACCACAAAAAACCTCTAATAGCCAAAGCACTCCTGATTAGAAAAAAGAATGGAGGTATTACACTCCCAGACTTCAAACTATACTACAAAGCCATAATAATTAAAATAGCATGGTACTGAAACAAAAACAGAGACACAGACCAATGGAACCAAATTGAAAACCCAGACATAAAGCCACACATATATAGACAACTAATATATGACAAAAGAACAAAGAATATGCATTGGAACAAGAACAGCCTCTTCAATAAATGGTGCTGGGAAACTAGACTGCTATGTATAAAAGAACGAAACCCTGAGATTCTTTAAATGGGTCCACAAGGACATCCCTTTTCCAGCAATGTATCTGTGTGAAGCCAGATTTTTTCATATACTTTAACCAAACCAACAAAATGCAACAAACTAAATAAAGAAGATATGAGAATTCAACTGTCTTCTACTACATTAAAGATATCTTCAAACAAGTAAAACAATGCCACTTTTCTTACTAGTTTAATTTTGGTTTTGGAAAACATAGGAAGTAAGTTATTTTAAATAAATTATGTTATTTATGTTGACACTTTGTGGTCCACTCAAGTATTAGTATGTGTTTTTGTCACCAGTATCATGTGGCTGCTCACGTATTAATGTATAATTTTAACTGTTATTTTAAATCAATAAACAAAAATACTTAAAATGTTTTTCAGTTTACTAAGTCAGAAGGAGAAAGATAAATGCCAGATGGTGTCACTAATATGTGGAATATAAAGTAACTAAGTTAATAGTCAGATAAAAACAAGCTGAAAAACTAATCCTTGACAGCTGACAACAGAACTAAAACACCAAGAGGGAGAGAGGTCGGAGGAAGGATAAGAACAAAGAGGTAAGGAAGCACAGTGGTCTATGGTGGTGGTATGTGGGTGAGTTGGTGGTGGGGACACTATGGTGGCAATACCTGATGGGGGTACCTCAATATTACCTTAGTCAAAAATAAATAATATACAATGTTGTTTTTTAGTTTAGTTTCAAATTCAATAAAAATCAATAAAAAATAGTCTACAAAAAAAACCCTTTTTGATGTCCTCAATTTTTTTTAAGAGTTTGCTATAAAAGTGTCCTAAGACAAATATTTTTGAAAACTTCTGTTCTGAAGGATAAAATCCAAAATGCTTAGCACCAAGACTTACCAAGATGTGCTGGATCTGATGCCTGCCTACCTGTTTGGTCTTACCACTCCCCTCTAGAAGCCTATGGTGTAGTTTTGTAGAACTGCTTACAGGTTTCCTAACTAGCACAACTGTCTCTACTTCTTGGAGCAAACACTGGGGTTGGTATGGTAATTTCTAAAGAGAAATGGCCTAGGAAAGAAACTTAGAAGTATTAGGGGTCTCAGAGACTCTATTGGTCAGAGTTCTGATTAAAAACAATAGAACTTGCTCTAGCTAGTTTAAGCTGAAAACGATGGATGCAAGTTACATTAAATAGGTCAAAATCAAATTGACCAGGAGACTAGAGAAACTTTGCCTTCCAAAACAATGCCCTACCAAGCTTCTTTATAGCCAGGCAAGCATAACTTCAATACCAACACCAAGTCCTTCAGCACTGCTGCCTATGAAAGCTGGCTGCCTCTCACTCACACCCTTCAGGATAGAATCTGAACAGTCCTTCAGGTCATTCTCTTCCAAAACTAAAATCTCAATTGTATTCATCTATTTAGTGGACTCTAAGTCATAAGCCTAACCTATCTTAGTCAAGGGAGGTTGGGAATGCAGTTTTCTGGCTTCTACTTTTGGGGAAATGTGGACTCATAAAGTAATGGACTCCACAGGAAAAGGAATAGGACTCAAAGTTGTCACAAAATAATAAATGTCCACCCCAGAGACCAGATAATCTACCCCCTTGATTTTCCAGAGGGAGAATGACTTTTCCAGTGTTGCACAACTGTCTCATTAGTGACAGCACTGAGCCATGTGTGTCTTCAATGCTTTCTGTGGGTCCAACTGTGCCTGTGGATCATTTAGACAGGATGTAGTCAAGTAGGAAGAAGTCAAGTAAAAGTTGACATTGATTCTTTTGCTCCCTCAACATTTATTTATTGTGCGCCTGATGTGTGCTACTCACTGCTAAGACAACAATTCCCAGAAATCAGAGTCCAGTGGGGAAAATAGGCAGGTAAGGAGGCGATTTCAATACAGTGTTAGAATTTCGATAATAAGGAAGCATCAGTGGCTATGGGAGAAGGATCCTATGCAGTGAAACTCTTGTCATGGAAGGTTTTACATCAGAAAAAATCTAAATGGCCTCATCTGTAGGATTTTACTGGCTCTTTAATTCAAGGACCTGAAGAGATCCAGAGATGACTCAGACATATATCAAATTTAGATTCAGAAAAGTTCTGTGAGTTGCCCAAGTTTGCACAGTCTCTAATTAGGACTGCCAAACTGAAAACCACAATGCTGACCTTTGGGGGTCCTTAGTTTCTTTGCCTATAAAAAGAGGATGATAAGTTACATTTACTTCATTTGGTCTGCTGAGCCAACAATATAGTATCTTCATCAAAGATCAAGGTTACTAATAACATAAACCTACTCGGGCCAGCTTAGTTACAAAGAGAGCTTATTGCAGGATACAGAGAGTTTCATTGAGCATGAGGTCAAAAAATATAGTCATGTTTCAGGAGGGACTAAAGCCATGAATTGGAAAGTTATCAAAAATCAAGGTCGTTCAGTTTCTTTTAATCATCCTCTCAATCCATGTAGTCTTTTGTCTTTTCATGTCAACACTAGTCTACTCTTTGCAATCTTGATTTCTCTCCTTCTCCATGAACTTGACTAAATAGACCTTCTCTACAGCTATTGGGTTTACAAAGCCTTGGTTTAAGTGACCAGAAGAGGCTGACCAACACCTCTGAATTCCAGTTCTGAATTGTCAGGATGGAATCTGGTTGTCGGAGCTTGGAAAACGGTTCAGTCCGTTTGACCCAGGACTCAGGGTTATAACCAGGCTGTCATTTTATAAGTGGGAGGGGAATCAGCTGTTAGAGAAAGGGGATTGTGGGTTTGGCAGATCTCTCAAAGCAGATAATGTATGAGAAAGCATTGAAAAAAACATAAATAGTGGATGATCCCAACCATCTATTGTTTTTCTGTCCACTACATCTCTCTCTTCTTGTTTGGGATAGGGGGTGCGGTTTAGGAGGATGACGGGCACATAATCCACCTTGGGTTGATCATAATGCCTCATTCCTTGGTCAAGCTCACCATGCCCAGATCTGCACTTAACATCTTTCTGGAATGTTTCTTCCCATCACAATCTGTCCATTCAACTCCTGTCATCCTTCTAGTCTTTACCTTGTTATTTAGTAGTGCTTATATTCGATTTTGCATAGTTGTAAGAATTTCTCTGCTGACTTGGAGTCTTATGTCCCTAATGATATACACAGGGAAGTCTTCTGGGTTACCAGGAAGGGACCTGAAACCTTTCTAAAAGTTCCCTTGCTGATCTCCTGTTACATTTCATTGACTAGAACTGGGGCCAATCACTGAGAAAGGAGTAAAGTGTTGATGTAGTTGCCATAAACTAATCATGCCTCATCTCCTAGTGTTGGTCCACTTTCCCTGAGATCAAGATATCTCCATTGGACAATTGATCAGTGTTGCAGTTGTGTTAGCAAGAAGACAGGAGAATGTGTGCCAAAGATGACTGTGAGTTCACGGAGGATAGGCTTTTTGTGGTTTACTCTACTTGGTCCTGGCTTCTTTCAACTTTCAGGCCATGTCATCCGGCCCTTAATTTTCTTCCTAGTTCTCTTATTGCATCACATTGGCCCCGCTAGTGGTTTCTAGATTGTTTCTTGGAAGGGCAACAGCTCTGGTGAAAATGAACAGATGAGGCAAAGAAGGATGAGTGAATAGTTTCAAGTTAGTTTTGGTATGATCTGTCCTCCTTCTTGCAGGCAGTGTTACAGGGCAGCCCCAATATAAATGGGGTGCCTGTCTGTGGGTTCTCACCCGTGCGCTTAAAAGGGACTTATAAGACTCAACTGTAGACACATACAATAAAATTAATAAAAGGGTTTGTTTACAAAAAGGGAATGGAAAAAGATAAAGAATAAATTGGTGAATGTGTCCTACCAGTTCCGCTGAGCTGAAATCTTAATGGCGCACTTGAAAACCTGGCGATCCACAACCACGAGCAATCGCCCCACTACCCCCCAAGCTCACAGGTCTGGTTTTTAAATCCCAAAACCATTTCTTAACTCCACCCTCAGTCCTCAGCATCCTTCCTTTGGTGATGGAAGGATGGGATTCGTAGTCCTAGGTGTCCTGGATCTCTCCGGCTTGAGGTGGGGGATGGGGTCCTGGGTCACTCCCCTTTCCTGAGGACCACCTTCTTACAACAGCACTAGGTAGAAAACGTCTAACTTAAGAGATCATATAATGTAGCAGTAGGAACCAGACTCCAGAGGCAGATTTCATGCATTTAAAACACCAGTGTCAATAGTTAATAGTTGCGGTAACTTCGGTCAAGTACCTTGAACGATCTGTGCCTCAGTTTAAAGATAATAATACTATGTGCATACCTATGTGAATATTGAAATAAGACAATAAATACAAACCCTTAATATAGTGCTTACACATAGCAAGTACTCACTAAATATTATCAGTTATTGCTGTAACTATTATTCATACTACTAAGAATGTCTGGAAAGTAATGGTGCTTGTGTGTGAGTGGTGGATTTCAGGCAACTTTTAATTTTCTTCCTTACTCTATTCCATATTTTCCAAATATCCTACAATTAGCATGTATTGATTTGACAATCATAATATAGCACAAGAAATTTCATTAAAAACAAGATCAATATTTATACTCTCAAATAACCATGAAACTCAAGAATGTTCTTAAATGGGACCATTTGAAGCCATCGAAAGAATACCCGCTACTGGCTCTCCATATGAGTGTTTTGTGGAAAATTAGAATGCCCCTTAGTCTCCACTGAAACAGGAGAAATCCTAGGCTAGTATTTCATGAGATTCCTGGGATAAAGTGATGAATGAGAAAATATTTTGCAGAACTGAAAATGATGGAGGAGATATAATGCAAAATAAGATTAGAACTACACCCACACAAGAAAGTGGGGGTAGAAGAAATCAACATAACCATTAGCACAATCCCTGGGTGCCAGATCCTAAGTTACAAAGCATAGGTAGGAGCTAGACTGCAGTCTAGGGGCAAAGATACGGAAATTGAGCCCATAGTAGAATCTCTGGTCTCTTTTCTAATTCTAGTTAGCCAGCAAACAGGAACCATCCTGGAAGATGAGCCCCTCCCAGCTGAAAGAAGGCTATATCAGTGCCATCCAGGCAAGAATTCGGGGCAGCCATTTTCTCTGCCCACCTGTGCCTCTGCAGGTGCTTTCTTTTTACCAACTTTGTCCCTCTGCAGGGCAGCGGCCTGCCTGTCTGCCCGTGACCTGCATCATGCAGGCCTCTCTCAGCAAACCTGCTCCCCTCAGAGGGGCAGCGCTTCCTGTCCACGTGTGTCTGTACAAGTGTCCTTTACTTCCTTGTCCTAATAAACCTGTTCTTTAAATATAACTGAGTCTCTGTCTCATGGAGAAACTTGCCACGTGCCGCTGAAGGGAGCTCTGGTGAAACCTTTCCCAGAGTGAACCCAAGGACCCCGCTCTACTCTCAAATCCATGACTCTAAAATGACATCAAAAACATGTGGATAGATAGGATCATGACAATTTGCCTCAGATCTCATGAGTTTAGCCCAACCAAAGGAGACTATGCTGTGAACAACTGAGTTTTTCTGAATGGGCCCTTAGTTATCAGGCTGGAGGCCAGTTGAGCGCTGGGGTGAAGCTAGGGCTCAAAGAGATGTTGGTAGGGGCTCAGAGAGATGGTACTAAAGGCCTACCCTGAAGGCATAGGGAAGATAGGAGGAAGGGAATTAGCATTTGTTAGGTATGTGCAACTGTCAGTTACTTTACATACAATCTCAAGAAACTTAATTCTCTTTCACAATTCTGTGAAGTGTACTTTTTCTGTACTCTGTTAAAGAAGCATGAATTGAGTCTCAGAAAGACAAAATGATTTGTCAAAGTTCAAGTGGATGAGAGCATGGATTTAAGGATTTAAACCCATACCCATATCTTTATAGTTTTAATGTCTTTATCTTATATCATGTTCCCAGTGGGTAGAGTGCCCATACATCTTTATTTGCTTTGGGCCAGTGCCAGTTGATGCCCATATTCATGTGGTGTAGTGACAAATATCCTATTTTTACTATATAAAGTGTCCCAGGTGGATGATAATGTTATATGGTTATCATACCACAGGTTACCTCACCAAAGGGGAACAGCAATAGGGAACAATCAGAACACAGGGGTTCTCTCTTTGGTCCTTTTCTTTTCCTTGAAATGTAGCATAACGTAGATGTTTTCTTCTTCAATCAACAGACTAATTTCAGTTTTGTCTTCTAAGAGTAATAGCTACCATTTTTGAATACTCAGTCATCACAATTCTATCATTATTCCCAGTTTAAACATGACGAAACAGGTACTAAGAGATTTGTACCTGGGTATTTATACTGGGGAGCTAAGAGATTTGTCTAAGGGCTGAAAGTTAGTAAATGGTAAAAGCAGGGTTCCAACGCAGGTCAGTTTAACTCCATAATCTATAACCCACTGGAGAATCACCATGGGAACTTCCCCATGTAACTGGGCTGAGAGCAAAGTCCGGTAAATGTGGTGCCCCCTGGAGGGGTTTGCTGTTGAAAATGAATAGCCCCAGGGGAAATGCTAAGTTTGCAGTTTCGGGGGTGGAGAGTCTGATGAGATATAAAATGGACTGAAGGAGAAGGGGAAGTGAGTTGCCATTATGTAGAAATGAAAAAGGCAGAAAATGTAGCCGCCAAGATTGACAGTTTGGAAATCAGATGCCAGAAGTTTTGAGCCTCTGGGATATGGATTAAGCATTTTTGGAATCTTCAGTGACTTTGGGGCCAGCGACTTTGGAGACTTTGCAAGTAGCCAAGTGATGGAAACTGCTCCCAGTTTTGTCTTTACTGTAGCTGAAGGAAGAAGGCAGAGGCCCGAAGCGGGCGCCTTCCAAAAATGCGTGAGTGCAGTCTGTTGGGCCATCTGGCCGCTGTAGTTGCTGTTTGCAGTGTTGTTGGCCTGGTGCTGTGCTGGGGCACCATGGCAGTTCCGGGAGCATCTCCAGTTATGTTTTGTGTCGTCCTCGTGAGTTGGAACCTGGCATACAGTCTGATTGTTGCGCGTCTGCAGAAGAAGGAAGATGCCATTGTGAAAACGTGGCCTATTGTTTGGAAGAGGAGCTCCACGTCAGCAGTGGTGGGAAGACGCCACCTTTGTTACTTTTCTGGGACTCAAAGGACTGGACATTGTTTTAATTAAGGTAAACGGCCATATGTTGACTTTAGTAATTCTTTGTTTTTTTCTTGTTTGTTAAATAAATCCCATTGTTATTGTCCCCTAATCCTGAGTAGTCTCGCAATTGTGAAATTGGGGCACTGCCTCTGGCAACTTTAAAGCCCCATTTTGCCTGCTATCAGTTTCACTTATAGCAGGAATATAGGGGAACCAAATAAGAGAGACATTCAGCAAGGGAGAGGGAGGATAAGGGCTCAAAACAGGGGAGAAAAGAGCACAAGGGACTATGGTGATGGTTCACAGGTGAATCGGTGGTGGGTAACCTACGGGGAATATACAATAATGTAAAAGATATAAATAATTAAAAAAAGGTCGATAACTTGGGCACAATATCTTAATGCCGGACTCCAGTGATAGGGAGTGTCTCTTAAATTTTTCATGTGGACTATGTTAGAGAAGTTTGAAATCATCTAGAAGAGAACAGCGATGCCATGAACCTTTCCTGCCTTTGCTACAGGAATCTGTGCTGTACAACGTCCTGGTGTGACATTAATATAGATCCTAAGTCCTGAGGTGTGGGTGATAGTGGGAAAATGGGGCTTTAAAATTTGGCCAGAGGCAGTGCCCCAATTGCTTACTGGTCACTATCTTGGTTTTGCACCTGCGCGCACAATTGCAAGACTACTCAGGCTTAGGGGACAATAACAATGGGTTTTATTTAACAAACAGGAAAAAGCAAAGAATTACTAAAGTTAACATATGGCTGTTTACCTTAATTAAAACAATGTCCAGTCCAAGTCCCAAAAAAGTAACAAAGGTGGCGTCTTCCCACCACTGCTGATGTGGGCTCCTCTTCCAAACAATAGGCCACGTTTTCACAATGGCATCTTCCTTCTTCTGCAGATGTGCAACAATCAGACTGTAGGCCAGGTTCCAACTCACGAGGACGACACAAAACACAACTGGAGATGCTCCCAAAACTGCCGTGGTGCCCCAGCACAGCACCAGGCCAACAACACTGCAAACAGCAACTACAGCGGCCAGATGGCCCAACAGACTGCACTCACACATTTTTGGAAGGCGCCTGCTTCAGGCCTCCATCTTCCTCCTTCAGCTACAGTAAAGACAAAACTGGGAGCAGTTTCCATCACTTGGCTACTTGCAAAGCTTCCAAAGTCGCTGGCCCCAAAGTCACTAAAGATTCAAAAATGTTTCTTCTTTCCCTACATCGTGGCGACTGCTTCTTTCATTTCTATATTGTGGTGACTGACTTCCCTTTCTCCTTCAGTCCATTTTATTTTTTATCAGAAACCCCGCCCCAAATACAAACTTAGCAATTTACCTGGGGCTATTCATTTTCAACAGCAAACCCCTCCCAGGGGCTTTACCTGACTTTGGACTCAGCCACGTCACAAAACCATTCGATATTTTTCTCTTTCCTTCTGGCTTATTTCACCGAGCATGATCCCTTCTAGCTCCATCCATGTTGCTGTGAATTGCATGTGTTTATCTTTTTTGATTGCTGAATAGTATTCCATTGTGTATATGTACCACATCTTCTTGATCCAGTCATCTATTTTTTTACTTCTACTTTCAAGTGCTTTGTACTATCCTTTTCTTATATAAAAATCCCATGATACAGCTATCCTGATATTCATCCCATCTCCTTCCTAAATTAAGCAGGTGGTAGACTTGGGGTTTTGAATAATTGATCCATTCACAGGAAAGCCTTGGGAAATACAAGCAAGATTCCTCGTGTTGTGGAAGAATTTGGTGAGAGCCGGGTGAAGTTCCAAGAGACACCCAGGACTAACAAATTGCTGGGGTAGAATAGAGAAATGGGCAAAAGACTGAGCCCTTGCAAAAAGTTGATATCCAAGGCCTGGTGAGATTAAATAGAAGAAAAAAAATAAAGAAATAGGGAACAGTTACAACTTGGAGACCAGGTGTCTAAATTATACTGGGGAAGAGTAGAGTTAGGAGAAGGAGGCTAAGGACGACAAAAAGTATTTTTAGAAGCCTTACATATTTATTTAATATAAATAATCAACAGGGAACAAATACAAGGGATTGCACAATTCTCAAGCTTAGAGGCAGAAAGAACCCACTTCTTCCTTCAGTTATGGTAGTTTTGTCCAAAAGGCTAGTCTTTTCCACTCCTTTCATACCCTAAAGAAAATGTAAGTGTTGTTTGTCCTAACATGGACCAACAGGAAGTGTTCAATGGAGTCACAGTTTCATAAGGTACTCTCAAGGAATGCAGCTTTCAGCCACCCCACCTCCCTGCTCCACTCTTCCCTGCTCTACTCTTGCAAACTTAGCAGTGATGGCATGGAGCTAAGAACTACTATCTTCCTTTGGGACAGGTGTCCTCACTTTCTTCATCCTCAGGTCTCTCCTCATCCTTGTCACTCGGGCATTAGGCTTTACCTAGGCAGAAGGGATGACATCAAGTCTTCAAGAACCTCATGGACTGGGTTCTTGAGAGAGAGGGAGAAGGGAATCCAGAAGACCAACTCTAGTTATTTCACCAGGGTGTTAGCATTGGAGCATTTTAGTTTTATCTTTTAGTTTCAGGCTGAGGAGTCACAGCTCAGGAAAAGTATATGGTTTAGTTTGGCTACTCCCACTTATAGGCTATGAGCTTGATCATGTGGTTAGATGGAAAGCTGGTGTGCTGTCAGTGTAACCCCAGTTATACTGTTTACTCTTGGACCCAAAGATGGTCAACTGGAACAGAGCATGAAGAACATACTTGATCTTGGATGACCCACACATGGTGGTGCTTCTTCCCTTGAGAAGCAGAATGGAATAGTGGTAATCGGTGTAGTGGTTGATATGTTGCACCAGCTGCTGCCACATCAGGAAGGACACCTTATCCTCAGCCTTGTTACTGAAGTGAAGGAAGACCTAGGAGTACACATAGTACTTGCCACTCTGACTGATCTAAAATACATTTGCTTGGAGGTTAGTTTGTGCTGGAAAAGAAAAGACAAACTCCAGGCCTGTGACTTCCATATCAACTACAATGTTCAGCACTGCATTAACTGCTGAAAAATAGCCTAGAGTGAAAGTGGACATGAGACAATAAGAGACACTAAGACTGAGGAGCTTACCTAGAGGAGGCAGTCACTGTGGACCTTACCACACAGCTCTGGTACCTTCAGCACAGTGGGAAGTATGAATGCATTGAGTTTACTGGAAGTATGAATTTACTGGGTTTATTGGAAGTGATCCTTTGGTGTTTTACTACCCTGGCTCTATTTTATAGCTACTAACCCTCACTGGTACCAGTCCTCAGATTACTTCAACAGGTGCAAAAACAGAAGTCTGAAAATCTATCCCTATTCCAACCCATAAAAAGTGAAAAGTACAGGCAACAACAAATGCTGGCGAGGTTGTGGAGAAAAAGGAACTCTTCTACACTGCTGGTGGGAATGCAAACTGGTCCAACCTCTATGGAAAGCTGTATGGCGATTCCTCAAACTGCTAAAAATGGAGCTCCCATAAGATCCAGCATTACCCCTTTTGGGAAGCTACCCAAAGGACACAAAAACACTAATCCAAAAGGACACATGCACCCTTATGTTTATTGCAGCACTGTTTGCAATAACTAAAGTATAGAAACAACCCAGATGCCCAAAAATAGATGACTGGATCAAGAAGATGTGATATATGTACACAATGGAATACTATTCAGCAATCAAAAAAGATAAACTAATGCCATTCGCGGTAACATGGATGGAGCTAGAAAGGATTGTGTTCAGTGAAATAAGTCAGAAGGAAAAAAATATCGTATGGTGTCACTTATAGGAGGTGTATAGGGGAATCAAATAAGGGATTAGGGGAAAAATTAATAACAATAAAAAACACAACAAACAACACAAAAATAAATGAACAATTATAAATCAGAGATATTCTGCAGAGGAGGGGAAGGGAGAGGGATCAAAACGAGGGCGGGAACAGCATAAGGGACTATGGTAATGGTGAATTGGTGGTGGAAATTCTATGGGGATTACACCTGAGAAAAGAAAGCAAACATTGTAAAAATAAAAAATTATAAAGAAAAAAAAAAGACTTACAGCACAGAGTGCTTTCTTAGCAAGATTAGCATTCAAGACAGAAGGAAGAGTAAAGAGCTTTACTAAAAAGCAAAAACCAAAAAACTGTAACATCACCAAGCCACACATGAAATTCTAAAAGGGTTATAAAGCAGAAATAACAATGAATTATGAGGGAACAGAAATTACATCACTTAACATGAAGGAGGAAATTGACAATGTGGCCCATTAAAACAAGTCAGAGATCACACCGTCCAGTGGGAGACACAAATAGCCCATCACATGCTAACCTCAGCAGAACAATAAAAAAAATTAATAAAAATAACACATAAGACAAGAGAAATATAATTTAAACAAAACATAACAGAGAACCTTCAAAAAATAAGACAAACCAAATAGTAATTAAAAAAAAAAAAACCACCAGGGGCCTCCCTGGTGGTGCAGCGGTTGAGCGCTGCACTGTGGAGCTGTCAGCAGCACGCGATGCGAGTTCGACGCCCAGCCAGGGAGAATCCCACATGGTGCGGCAGACCTCTCCTGCCTCTCCTGCTGCTCCCCTCAGCAGTGTATTTCTGATCTGCCTGTTCTACTCCCCACTCTGTCTCTGGTGAACCCTCTCGCTGCCCCACGCCTCTGGCCTGTACCCCAGCTTGTATGTATAAATAAATAAATCTTTAAGAAAAAAACAAAAAAAACCCACCGAAACCCAAAGCCATAACAGAATGGCAATGAACACTTACGTCTCAGTAACAATCTTAAACATAAATGGCCTGAACTCACCAGTCAAAATATGTAGAGTAGATGAATGGAATTTAAAACGAAGTCCAGGGCCTGCCTGGTGGCCTACAGGTTAAATCTCTGCGCTATCATAGTGAGTGCTTGAGTTTGATCCCTGGCCAGGGAGCTAACCCACATATGGCACAGCAGACCTCTCCTATCTTGCCCAATGCTCCTCTTAGCAGTGTATTTCAGTAAATCTGCCTGCTCTGTTCTTCACTCTGTCTCTGTTGAGTCTTCTTACCCCCTGCACCTCTGGCCTACACCCCAGTTCTTCTACACAAAAATAAATAAATAAAAGCTCTTTTAAAAAAAATAAAACAGGGCCTCCCCGGTGGCGCAGCGGTTGAGCGCTGCGCTGTGGAGCTGTCGGCAGCAAGCAATGCAGGTTCGACGCCCAGCAGGGGAGAATCCCACATGGTGCGGCAGACCTCTCCTGCCTCGCCCTCTGCTCCCCTCAGCAGTGTATTTCTGATCTGCCTATTCTGCTCCCCGCTCTGTCTCTGGTGAACCCTCTCGCCGCCCCGCGCCTCTGGCCTGTACCCCAGCTTGCATACATAAATAAATAAATAAATATTCTAAAAAAAAATAAAATAAAATAAAAAAATAAAATAAATAAAACAAAGTCCACCCTTTAATTGTTTATAAAATTCTCACGTTACTAACAAAGACATGCATAGACTTAAAGGCTGGAAGAGAGTTATACAAGCAAATAGCAACCCCACAAAAAAGAAAATCAAGAACAGCTATACTTATATCTGATAAAATAACTTTCTAATTAAGAAAGGTAATATGAGATAGAGATTTTGATTAAGTGTCTAATACAACTAGAAGAAATAATACTTTGCACAGAATGATGGAGCACTGAGATACATAAGGCAATAGAACTTAAGAGAGATATTGATTACAGCACAATAATACTAGAGGGCATTAATGTCCCATTTACAACAATGAACAGATCAACAAGACAAAGAATAAGAAAGGAAAAAAATACCCTTAAATGAGGAGTTTGACCAAATAGATCTAACTGACATTTACAGAACACTCCACCCCGAAACTGCTGCATACACATTGTTTTTAAGTGTTCATGGAACATTTTAAAGAATAGATTATATCATGGGAGGCAAGTCAATTATCAGTAAAACTACAAAGATCAAAATTAGACCTTGTTACTCTCTCTGACCAGAATGCCATAAAATTACATGTCAACGATAAGGGGGAAAAATGGAAAACTATGAACACATGGAGACTAAACAAATTGTTAATTAAAGCTATTGGATTAAAGAGGAAATCAAAGCAGGAATTTAAAAATACCTTGAGATTAATGAAAATGAAGATGCAGGCTACCAGAATCTATGTCTTAAAGGGGAAGATAATTGCAAGACAGCCTCACATTAGGTAGTAAGAAAAATACCAAATAACAACCTAATATCACACTTAAAGCAGCTTGAAAATGAGGGACAAACAAGACCCAAAGTTAGTAGAAGGAAGCAAATAATAAAAATAAAAGTAGAAGTAAATGATATAGAGATTAAAAAAAGAGTATACAAAAATCAATGAGTCTTTAAGAAGATAAAATAGATAAACCTTTTGCTAAGCTAACATAAAAAAGAAGGGAGAAAACATAAATAAACAGAATCACAAATGAGAGAGGAGAAATTACTACAGATAGCATGGAAATACAAAGGCTCATAAGAGACTACTCTGAACAACTATATGACAATAAATTCAATAACCTTGAATTATATCAATATAGATGCCAAGACTAACCTAACAAGAAATAAATGAATGGAATAAACTGATCATAAGTATGGAAATTGAAACAGAAATGAAAGAATCTCCTGAAAAATGAAAGCCCAGGACCAGATGGCTTTAAATTGAATTTTAACAAACCTTTAAAGAAGAGCAAATGCCCATCTTACTCGAATTGTTTTTAAAAATGTAAGAAGAGGGAATGCTCCCTGCTATATTTTATGGTGTCAACATCATAAAGCACAAAGACAGCACACAAAAAAGAAAATTATAGACCAATATCCCCAATGAACATCAATGCAAAAACCTTCAACAAAATACTAGCAAATCAAATTCAATAGTTAACACAAGGATTAGGCACCATGATCAATTGGGATTTATCTCAAGAATGCAAGGGTGTTTTATTATGTAAATCAATCAATGTGCATTATACTAACAAAGGCAAGGCAAAGATAAAAATCATATGATAATATCAATAGATGCAGAGAAAACATTTGCTAGGTTTTAGTACCCATTTATGAAAATAACTCCAAACAAGATGGAAATAGAAGGAACCTATCTCAATATAACATAAGGCATAACTACAAACCAGCAGCCACTATAATACTTTATGGTAAAAAGCTGAAAGCTTTCCCCTTAAGATTCAGAACAAGACAAGGATGCCCATTTTACCACTTCTGTTTAACTTAGTACTAGAGATTTTGGCCAGAGCTGTCAGACAAACACAGAAAATAAAGGGAAATGATGTTGGAAAAGAAGAAGTTAAATTATCACTATTCACAAATGATATGATATTATACATGGAAAATCCTAAAAACTATCAAAAAATTATTAGAAAAAATAAATTAATATAGCAGAATGTCAGGTTACAAATCAACACACAACTCATAGCTTTTTCATATACAAACAACAAAAAGAAAATAGTGAAAATGACTCCATTTACAATTGCTTCAAAAATAATTAAATACATTGGAATCAACATAAGGAAGTACTAAAGGACTTAGATAGCATCAGGAGGGGATGAATGAGGAGAATCAATACAATCAGAATGACTATGCTGTCTAAAATGATATACAAGTGCAATGCAATTCCCATCAAAATACCAGTAATATTTTTCAAAGAAACTGAACAAAGAAAAGTGAAATTTATATAGAGCCTCAAAAGGCCTCAACTTGCAAAAAGAACTCTGAGGAAAAAAAGGAGATAAATGGAGGAATTGCATTACCTGGCTTCAATGCTTACTGTAAAGCAACAATTGTTGAAACAAATATGGTATTTGCACCAAAATAAATACATGGATCAATGAAATAGAATTGAAAACTCAGAAATGAATCCAAAACTTAATCTATGATAAAGTAGCTAGAACCATAAAATGGGGAAAGGAGAGTCTCTTTAATCAATGGTGTTGGAAAAATTAGAAAGTCACACATAAAGGAATAAAATTGGATCACTTACTAACTCCATACACAAAAATAAACTCCAAATGGATTAAAGATATGTGACCTGCAATAATAAAATGGATAGAAGTAAACCTTGGCAATTTATTCTAGGGTATCAACAATAAAGATATTTTTGGTGACTGAACCCATATGGCAAGGTAATTAAAAAAACTGGGATAGCCTCAAGTTAAAAAGCTTCTATGCAGCAAAAGAAAATACAAGGTAATTACAAAGAATCCTATTGAATAAGAGAAAATATTTACATAGTATATAGCTGGAAAGGGATTTATGTCCAAGATATATAAAAAACTCATACAATAAAAAAGTAAACAATTGATAATTGGTCAGCAGATGTGAAGAGACAATTCACCAAGAAAGTATACCAGAAGGCCAAAAGACATGGAAAGATGTTTGTTATCCCTTCTAATAAGAGAGATGCAGGTTAAAACCACAATGAGATACTATTTCGCACCTGGGAGAGAATGGCACATATAAAAAAGATCAAGTGTTGGAAGCGATGCGGCAAAAAAGGAACCCTATTATACAGTTGGTGGGAAGGTAAACTGGTGCAACCATTATGGAAAGCAAGCGGGACTTACCTTTAAAAAGTAAAAATAGGGGCCTCCCTGGTGGTGCAGCGGTTAAGCACTGTGCTGGGGAGCTGTCGGCAGTGGTGATGCAAGTTCAACGGTTGGCCAGGGAGATTCCCACATGGCACGGCAGACCTCTTCTGCCTCACTGGCTGCTCCCCTCAGCAGTGTATTTCCGTAGATTTGCCTGTTCTGCTCCCCCCTCTGTCTCTGGTGTACCCTCTCGCCACCCCACGCCTCTGATCTGTACCCCAGCTTGTATGCATAAATAAATCTTTTTTTTAAAAAAAGTAAAAATAGAAATACCGTATGATCCAGCAATTCCCTTCTTGGGCATCTATCCAAATAATATGAAACCATCAACACAAAAACCCATGTTCCACAATGTTCAGATGGCTAATGGATTATCAATGCCACTGAATACTTCTCTGAGGTCAAATTATAGACCCACTGGCTCGAAGGAACACCAGAGGTTATCTACTGCTGTTCTTAAGTTGACACATGAGGAATTTTACCCAAGGGAGACAAGTGCATTTGAGGAAAAGGAAAGAGCTTGGGCAAAAGCAAAAGATTTGAAAAAGAGTGATAAGGGATTTAAAGTGGCTGTGACGCCAGGTGAATGAGTGTGTGATGCATGTGTTGAAGAGGTGGAGAGAAAGGAGGAAGACTGGAGGTGATGCAGCTATAGAAGAACCAAAGACAGGAGGAATATGACGTGTTTTTGTGTGAAAGGAGTTTAAACCAGCACTGACCATTACAAATATGTAAACCATGCATATATTTTTAAATCTTCTAGTAGCAACATTAAGAAAAAAAATAGAGGTCAAATAAACTTTACCTATATATTTTATTTAACACAATATATAGAAAATATTATTATTTCAATATGCAATCAACATAAACAACTATTAATGAACTATTTTTTACATTCTTTCTAGAATGTGAAGTCATTGATAGCTGGTATTATTTTCTATTTACAGTGCATCTCAGTTCAAACTAGTGACATTTGTAGACTAAGTCTACAGTCTTTGTCAGTGCAGACCTAGGCAGTGGGGAGCCATAGAGGGTTTTAAACAGGGGAGCACCATAGTGTGATGTGTACTTTGGAGCAATAACTCTGGTGATGATAGAAGGGTGGATGGGGACAGGGGCCACTTGGGGTTGCTATGCATAGTTGTGCAGGTTGTGTGGTAAAAGGAGCGGGGGTGGAGAGAAGGGGGGGGGAGGGGAGTGGCGTCCAGTCCATATTCCACTTGTCAGGCCAAATATCCTGACTCAACACTGCCAGTTTAGAGGAAAGTGAGTCTTTCCCTAATGCATCAGCCCAGAGGCAACTCGCAAAGATGTCAGATGTGCTAGCAGTAACCCGGGATAGCGGACTAAGGTAGGAGGTGTGAACCTAAGTCCACAACTCAGGTGGAGAAGAAATACCACATCTCTTTGTAAACCAGAGTTAATTCCATGTTGAGCTCCCAATCCCCTAAGTCTGGAGGGAAACTCAGCTATAGTTCTTGGGATCCCTCTTTCAGAGTTGTGCTTGAGGTTCTGGACTTTTCTATGTATCAGGCAGAGGGATAGGATTCCCTAGTCACGAAGCGACCTGCTCATGCTAGTTAATGCTAAGCTATCCATTGGACGCCTGCAAGATCCTTGGGTCCAGCAGTACTCTGATGCTTTCGTGAAAAACTCTGGCATGTGGTGCCAAGTTCCCAGAGTCCCCATTTCACCATTTCTCTTGGGGCCTTGCCCACACCCTGCCTACAAGCCAGGGCAGGCTCTACCTCTCTGGAATCCACAGAGCTCTTTCCTCTACATGTCAGGGAATCTCTCTTTCAATCTGGGAAAATCCTTCTTCTTTCGTGTTTCTCCCAAGACACGTTCTCTTTAATGGTAACCTTTTCCCTCCTTCTGGGGCTCAAGGCTGTTGTGAACAAAAGTTAGGCAGTGTTGTGGAAATATCAGTCTTTGCCCTGCTACAGATCATCTGGTGGCCAAGAGGGCCAGAACCAGTTACTTGCTTGAGAGAAGAAAAGGGGGGTGTGTATAGGGAGAAAAAAACATATAGGTATATTAATCTCTTAAAATATTTTTCAGCTACGGAGCAACAGGATCTCTCATGTGTCACGGGTGGAAATATAAATTGGGCTACCCATTCTGGTAAAGAGTTTTTAGCAGGATCGAAGTTGAACACACCCATGTCAGAAATAGAACCTGTAGGTATAAATCCAGTATAAATGAGTGTTATGGCCACCCAAAGAAATGTATAGAAGCATTCATAGCAGCTCTATTCTTCATAGGCCCAAACTGGAAGTAACTCAAATGTCCATCAGCCATAAAATGAATGATTTAATATGTAACGGGATATTATACAGCAGAAAAATTGAAAAAACAAACACAACATGATTGAATCTTATGAATATAATGTTGAGCTAAGGAAACGAGGCACAAAGCATTGCACAGTATGATTCTATTTATACATGAAATCTTTCAAGTGGCAGGCCCAAGCTGTGGTGTTGACAGGCAGCATACGGGTCACCTGCAGAGGAAAGGGCTACTATTTGGGAAGAAGCACAAGAGGGGCTTTTAGATGCTGGCAATGTTTTGTTTCTTGATTGTAGGTAGGTTCAGTTTGTGACCATTTACTGATAGAACTTTGCATGCTCTTCTGTATATCTCCAATAAGGTTAAAAAGTAGGCAGTTGGAAAAAGAAAAAAAATATCAGCCAGTCACGCCACTTAGCTGACTGTAGCAGTAACCCAGGTGATTACTGCTGAATAAAAGACCGAATAATTTAAGACAGTGGCAATGAGGAGGGAGAAACAAGCACCAATGAAAGATTGGATGAGGGTATTACAGAGAGGGAGGAATCCAAGACAATACCCAGGATTGGATAAAGGATGATGGGATGGTCGTGGTGGAGATTGTTGGTAAGACTAGGTAAACAGGTAATGAAATCAGATTGGCACATGATGAGCTCATAGTATCTTTGGGATATTTCTGTGGAGAGGCACTATGGCATGGGGTTTTAAAGTGTGGGCTGATTTTTGATTCTGGATCTGACACGCTCCTGCCTCCCTTTGTCTTCCACTAAACTAACTATAGAGCTTGTACAAAATGCAGGAGCAATTAGTTGAGAACTCTGACAAATAAATATCAGCAGACAGATGAGAGAACAGCAGAAATAAAAGTAGCAGCAAACTGGTGGTAGGTTTAACCACTTTTGTTGCTCCAGCATCTCCCAGCACAAATAACCATATTCTGGAAACCAGAAGTGAACTCTGTAGTCTGGAGGCCCAGCAGAAAACATCTGGTTCTAGAGATCTAGCAACAGAAAAGGGAAATCCCAATGTCCAGAAAGGGTGGAAGATATAGGCGGGTGCGCCTCCCTTTTTTTTCCTGTTCCCTTAAACGCATCCCCGGGGGGGGGGGGGGGGGGGGGGGGGGGGGGGGGGGGGGGGGCGGGGTGGAGGCATAAGAGCAGCCTGGAATAGGAAATGGGTGAAGCCAGAACTAGAGGAGAATGTTTGAACAGAGCAGCCCTGACAGGGAAGGGCCCAAACCCATAGTGTTCTTACTTGTCTCTGTTTCCAGCCTTGTCTCCCCACACTTGGGCCCCCTTCACAGCCCAATCCCAGCTCTGAGCTATTTCTAGTCCAGATAGGCTAAATATTGTGGCCCATGGAACCAGAAATATAACGGAAAATGAGGAGCTCAGGAAAGAGGCCCCTTAAATCAGTTTATGAACACCTGACCCCTGTGTGCAGTTAAAATGATTTTAATTAGCCTAAGGAAGACAGAGAACTGAGTTAACTGGTCTGCCCTAGAACTGAAAGACTACCCGTTGGACTGCTGGTAGGAAAGATTCATTAACACTGAAAATTAAAACAAAAACAAAACTTGAACTGACAAAGGG
Source organism: Scalopus aquaticus (assembly GCA_004024925.1). Lineage (NCBI taxonomy): Eukaryota > Metazoa > Chordata > Mammalia > Eulipotyphla > Talpidae > Scalopus > Scalopus aquaticus. Next base: position 28,670 of record PVIJ01010206.1, on the reverse strand, counting down.
AACAGCCTGTTGAAGGAACAAAACAAAAATAACAACACACTATAAAAGAATAGCAGGAAGGAGATTTTTTGGGCAATGGGGCTGTTCTGTGTCCTGATGGTTACATGAATCTATGCCTGTGTTAAAATTAATATACTTGTCACCTCCCAGTCAATTTTATTGAATAGTAATTAAAAAGTTGCTCCACTTACTAGCTGTGGGACTCGACAAGTTCACACTCCTTTGTGCTTCAGTTTCCTGATCCACAAAGCAGGGACAATCACATTCCTGCCTCCTAGATAGTTTAGGGCGGTGAAGATTAAGTGAGGTAGTCCAGGTAATGTGCTCAGGACCGAGCCTTCCATGTAGCATATGCTTGGTAAGTGTCTCTGTTTAGGATGTGGTTCAATATTAGGGCCTGGGGCACAGGAGACTGCTGAGAGGACTGAAGGAAATCACCCTGTGAATGCTGCTGGGTCTCTTCCTGCTTGTAATCAGAGGAACAATGGCTGCTGTGGCCTTATATTTTTAAGCTATCCGCCCTGCCCGGCCCCACCCTTCCTTCTCTCACTCCTGACCTCCTTCCAGTTTTCACACATTCCTCTTTCCCCATCGTGGCCTTGGGCCTGCCTTTCAGTTAATTGATGGGTTATGATTTCTCCAAACTAAAGTGCTCTGTAAGCTGTTCTCAACCTTGGCTGTGGATCAAAATCTCTTTGACATTCTGCAAAATTCCTGGTCTGGATTCTTTAAAAATGTCCATGTCAGGAAATACCAGCAAAAAGCCTGGGGGCCTGTTTTAGATTAAAGGCGACTAAAGGATAACTAAATGCGATGTATGGATTTTGCATGGGGGGGAGGTGAGTGGCTATAGAGGTCATTATTGAGATATTTAAGGAAATTGAATATGAATTGTAGGGGAAGAATGTGCTTGTTCCCAGGAGGAGTACACTAAACTATTTAGGGCTGACTAGCATGATATCTGTAACTGATTTTCAAAAGGTTCAGCAAAATAGTTATTTTATAATAGTTATATGTAATTTTACTCAGTTGTACTTTAGACCCTAGAGAAAGCAAATGTCAAAATATTAATAATAATGAAACTTGATGCAGGGCATATATATGTACTCATTGTCTGAATCTTATAACTTTCTGTGGGTTTTAACTTTTTCAAAATAAAATGGGGTCATCGAATGTCACTTGGAGAAGCTTTTATTTTTTGAAACACACTTGCCTGTGTTGTAGCCCAAAACTAAGGAATCAAGACTTCCCCAGGTTGGGACCTGGGAAATCAGCATTTAAAAGTTCTAGGATCTCAAAATAGGGGGAGAGAAGAGCACAAGGGACTATGGTGACGGTTCATGGGTGAATCGGTGGTGGGAATTTTATGGGGAATATACAATAATATAAAAGATATAAAAAATTAGGATCTCAATATGGAAGCATCATTTTGAGAACTTCCTTTTGGAGCCACCTTTACCTTCTCTGGTCTAATTCTCTTCGCAGTGCTCCAGCTGGACTTTCCTCTGGCCCTTTGCCAAGCAGATGCAGTGAGGGAATGGGGCTGGTGAGAAGAGCAGTGGGCTGAGGGTAGCCAGGGGTACTCCCACAATTATCAGGTGGGCAGAGAAAGAGGATTCCATGAGAGACCCAGAAGGAAGAACCAGGGAATCTAGCGTGGAAACCCCATGAACATACTCAAAGGAGGACAGAGCTATATGACAAGTCATTCTACATGTGCCTGGTCTGTAGGTGGCATCAGGAAGAGCAGAACTAAATAGCTACCCACTCAGAAATGGACCATTTGGTGCCAGAGGAGATTTTAAAACTCCCTCTTTACCCCGCAGACAGTCTGTGACACAGGGCTGGCTGAAAAAGGCATCTGAAATCTAGGAGAGGAGAACTTTCTTTCCTACATGCAAGGTCTTGGGAAACAGATGCTATCAAAGACCTGAGAGGTTAGCAGCTCAGGGTGTTTGCCTTTGCTTCTCCTTCCTGCTGAGTTCTGGGGTAGGATTTATAGTTTCTGGGAGATGTTCTGTGAAACCACTTCAGGGTCAGAGAAAATATACCTGTTTGTCATTTGGAATATGCAGTCTGAAGTTTGCTGTTCCTAACATCTGGTAGGAGTGGGGGTGCCGAGAACATCTACTACCCTTCCCCTCACCAAATGGCTCCATTACAGCTGGGGGTTTCCCAGCCATTCATAAGGGGTACCCATCACCTCCCCTGTGCGACCCTGGAGAGATGTGTTGACCCAGATATAAATAAATCCCTTTAGCCATCAGTAAAGTCCAATGAGGCTGGCATTTTAAAAATAAAAGGGGAAACCCCCAAATAAACAAAGACAGTAAAGAACAGATCACCAGCACATCACCCCCTCCAACCCATCCTTTCTTTTCTATTTTAATTTTCACCACCAAAAAATCTTTATTATCTCTACCAACCACCTCAATCTCATGTTTTGATTTTTTTTTTTGGTATGCAATCCACCCTTGCTATAGCTGAGTGAATATTCCAGAACACAGATCTCACCCTGAAACCATAGGGCCCAAACCTTTCTAGTGGTTTTTTATTGATCTTAGAAACAAACGCCAAAATTTAAACACAATATACAAAGCCCTCGGCAATCTGATGCCAGCTGACTCTTTCAGCTTGGTCAGCCATCACTTCCGCTTCCCCCACACTCCGGCTACCATGTCTTCCCAGCCACTAAACAAGCCATTCATCTCTGAGCTTTAGCACATGCATCAACACCCACCAGCCACTTAAGTCAAGCACAGTAGTTAGTAATACAGACTCCAGAATGAGTTGCCTGGGATTGATCCCGGGTGTGGGCAAGTTTCTTATCTGTCTGCCTTCATTTCTTGAAAAATGGGCCTACAACAGGGGTGTGGTGAGCACCTGAGGAGAGGCGTGGCACAAGTCAGCACACAGTACATATCAGCTGGTACTCAGTGAATGCCGATTGACTGGCCTTCAAGTTCATTGTTGCATTCCACTCGTAGTGGAGAAGACAGGCAAATGTGTAAACAGGACGTTACAATACAGTGTAATCAAAGCAAGGACAGAGCTGTGTAAGCCTGAAGGAGCAACTCGTGTGTTCCTTCCCTTCCACCCTTTTCTCAGCTGGACTTACCTCAGCTCTTACCTGGAATTCAATTTCCAGCCAGGCCCTGAGGCTTGAGGAAGATAGAACAAGTAAGGCATTTCCAGCCTAGGGCTGACATTCAGACTTTAGGCACTGCCTTAGCCTTACTGGTTGTTAAAATATCAAAATACTGTCCAAAAATTAACTATAATGTAAGAAAATGAATATAAAAAATTAAAATTAAAACTAAAAAAATTAAATACATTAACAATTAACAACAAATATGAAATACAATATATTTAAAAGATTTATTTATTTATGCATACAAGAACTGGGGTGTCGGCCAGAGGTGTGGGGGTGGGGAGAGGATTCACCAGAGACAGAGTGGGGAGAAGAACAGGCAGATCTACTGAAGCACACTGCTGAGGAGAGCAGCGGGCGAGACAGGAGAGGTCTGCTGTGCCATGGTGGAAGCTCCCAGGCCTGGGATGAAATTCATGCTGCAGTGGCTGTGAATAGCTTCATAGTGCTGACTTAACCCATTGCACCACCAGGGAGGCCCCAAAATGGCAAAATATTTTTGTACTGATCAGCAAATACCCTGCATAGCACAACTGCTCATAACTCCTCCTCCTGCTCTTCCATTTCCTCCTCATGTACTCAGGCTCTCAGGGGCACTGACTGGATACCATTAGAGACCACCCTTGTTCCCCCAGGGTGCACAGTGCCAGCTTGTCTAGCATCCCTCTGACTCTAGGGCCCTCCCCTCCCCCTCCCAACCCCCATTGCAATGGGAGTAGCCTGGGCATTGTGTGCAAATGCGAGTTGCAAGGTTGTTCCTAGAGGATGAACTTTAACATCCCGTCTGCAGGTACTCAGAGAGGTTGCCTGCTTCCTGAGTGCCAGGAGCTGTTTCTGCTTGCTTGTGGACATGCCCTGGGGGTAGCTTTCAGCCTTTTTCTGTGCCATGGCCTATGCCTGCAGCACCTTTTGGAAACTTGTGCTTATCTGCGAGCTTGAATTCCTTCCAGCCAACCATCTACCCCACTCCAGAGGTTCTGGTTATTTCCTGGATGTACCTACCTCATTCTGTCAGTATTACCCACACTATGTCAAGGTTTTTCCTGACATGTGACATTGTGGACAAGGTCCTGGTATTCTATGATGCAGTATAAAGTGGGAGATTTGGAGCCAAGATTATCTATGCTTGAATCCCAGCTGTACCACTTCCTAACTACATGAACTCTGGCAAATTACTCAGCCTCTCTGGGTCTCACTTGCTTCATCTGCAAAATGGGATAATAGTACCTACCTCATAGGGTTGTTAGGGGTTAAAGGACATACAGTGGAAAGCACTTAAAAGAATGCTTGCATATAGTAAAGGGTCAGTAAATATTAGACATTATTATTATATTATTTCTTCCCTTTCTAAGTTACTTAGGCAGGGGCTTAATTCATTACTGCTTTTTGGTATCAGTTCAGCGTTTCAGGGTAATAATATGTTTTCTAAATGCTGTCTTGTCAATTTCCTATTAAGTGTTACTCCAGAAAAAAATCAGTATTATTAGACTTTCCTTTTGTCTCATGTTCCGTTACGGTTTGGCAAAGGCACCGTTATTGATCTTGTATATGATAATTTTTGATTATCATGGATCTTTAGCATTCCTTTTTTTAAAACAGCATATTAAAATATAATTTATTTTTTTTTTAGAGAAAAAAAGTTTATTAGAGAAAAAAGGAACAGAAATAAAGTGGGACTCCCAGGCCAGGGGAACCAGGCCAGGGAGGGGCCAGGAAGCCCTAAAATATGATTTATCTTGATTGCTGAATTGTTTTGGTGCCTTCTTTAGTTTTGCTTGTGAGGCTAGTGCCTCTCTTGTCTCACCTGGCCCCGCAGTAACCTCTGAGAGATCTTTTCATGAAATTCTTTTAAAATGGAGGCCTCATACTCACACTAAAGCGGTCAGAGATAGCAAACCAAGCACACCGCCTGCTGGGATGATCAGATTTCCCTTCTCCTTCTGCCCTTTCCTGCTATTAGCGAGCCTCGCAGTCCAGCGGAAGCCCTTGCGCAATTGCTGGCACTGAGCGTGGTCACGCCGCTAATAGGATGCCTGGGCTCACGGCTCCTGCAGGCAGAGAGCTCTAAGGCCTGGGCCTCATCCTCCAGGGATAAACTCCAAGAACTGTTGAGCTCCACCAGACTCTTGTCAGGGCCCTTTGTGGCCCAGAACATTCCTTTCTCTGCTGGAATCTGTCAGTTAGCTCTGGCACCTTACCCCAATCTTACCTCACTCACACAAGTTTCCCTGAGAAATTATGAAAAACAATCTTAGAATCCTCAAATGTCAGAACTGGAAGGACCTTAGAGACCATTTTGCCCCCACCTCCCCTCATTTAACAGAACATATAACTTCCTTTGCTCCATTTCCACATTCCAAGGAAGCCCCAAGGACACCTCATAATAAAAATCAGAGCAAGTCAAGGGCCAAGTTAATCAAGAAAGTAAACTACAGGGGACCCAGCTGTATTCAGGGAACACTGAGTCATCAGAAATACAGCCCTATTCCTGGGGTTTGTTTATTAAGGATCTTCAAGGACAAAGAGAAGGATCTGTGGTGGCTCAACTCCAAAGCTTCTCATGGGGTGTGGTGTGACTGGAACAGTTTGATTAGCGTTCATCTGGGATAGGGAGGGTTACAGTTTCTGGAAGGGCCCAAAAGTGCCTCTGTGGGTCTGATAATCAAGGAATTTTGCTTTTAGTTTGGAACTGTATTGGGAGCCCTCACAGCTACATTAGGGCGGACTTAGAGTTATGGCTTCCTTTACATGTCTACATTTGTAAAAAGATTCACCTGTGCAAAACATGTCCCACTCACTCCCCCTAGCTTAACTTCTATAAACTGTGAGGGTAACACGTGGCTACATTTTACTGATAAAGGCTCAGAGCTCAGGCGACTTAAAAGCTATGAAGTAGTAAGAGGCAAAACCTTTGACTTTCGGGTCTAGGCTGCCGTAACATGTACTTGTTCTACACAAAACCACGGGTACATCAAAGTGTACCTCACATAGGGTGGCGACGAGGAATTTACCATCCCGTAGTATTGTTCTTGGAAAGTTTTTCTCTCAGGCTGATGGAAACTAAGAAATCTCATTAACTGAAGGAAATCACTTATAAGGAAACTTTATTAACACCTGGGGAAGTTATCAGCTTCCATTGTAGTTGTGGTAGATTAGTTCTGATTCATAGTATGTAAGCTCTGTGTAGGGAATACTGTGTGTGTGTGTGTGTGTGTGTGTGTGTGTGTGTGTGTGTGTGTGTGTGGTAGGGGGGTAAATTCTGTGCAGTGAACACTGGGTGTGTATCCGGAGGGGTAATGTCTTAATTGAACTAGGTGTGTGTGTGGTAGGGGATAATGTGTGTACAGTGAACACTGAGTGTACGTGTGATGGGTGGTGTAGGGTAAGCAATAAAGGTGTCAGGTTTTTCCACCCTCCCCTTGGTGATGGATCTTTGCACGTGCCTACGCACATGCGTGATGGCGGGCACCTGGAGTAGGGTGTGGGCCTGCGTGAGTGGGCGCAGCTGGGCCAGAGACTGGGCTTATAAGCAGAGAAGAAGCAGCAGCAGAAGCGGCGTCAGTAAGGAGCAGCCACAGAGTGTGGAGCAGAGGACTGTTCAGGGTGCAGCAGAGACCATGAATCACCGTCAGAGAGCCCGAGAAGGTGAAGATTTTCTTCCCAACCCCCCAGCCACCCTACCTGCCCTGTACCTGGTTGCCTCTCTATGAAAGACTATTAAAAAGCATAAAAAGCCACCGAGGGCTCCAGAACTCCCTTCCTTTAGACCTCTCTGTGCAGCTCCACGGAGAACCTGTGCTCCCCAGTGTCTTCCTGTGTTCCTGGAGTCTTCTTGCCTTTGCAGGTGGTAATGTCTGTGAACACTGGGCATATGTGTCTGTGGGGGAACTAATGTCTGTGAACACTGGTTGTGTGTGTTTGGGTAGTAATGTCTGTAAACAGTGTGTGTGTGTGTGTGTGTGTGTGTGTGTGTGTCTGTCTGGTGGGGTAGTTTCTGTGCACTGAACACTGGGTATGTTTGTGGTGGGGGGTAATGCCTGTGAACTGGGTGTGTGTGTGTGGTGGGGGATAATGTCTTTGCAGTGACACTAGGTGTGTATGTAATGTCTGTGCAATGAACACTGAGTGTGTCTTTGGAGGGGTAATGTCTGTTAATTGAACACTGTGTGTGTGTGTATGTGTGTGTGTGTGTGTGTGTGGTGGGGGGTAATGTCTAAGCACTGGATATGTGTGTGTGATTGTGGGTAATATCTGTGCCATGAACACTGGATGTGTGTATGTGGTCAGGGGTAATGTCTGTGAACACAGGGCATTTGTGTGCATTGGGGGGTAATGTGTGTGGTGTGAACACTGTGTGTGTGGGGGTCGAATATCTGCATTAAATACCGGGTGTGTCATGGTAGAGGGTAATGTCTGTGAATATTGGGTGTGTGTGTGTGGGGAGGGTAATGTCTGTGCAATAAACAGTGGGTATGTGTGTGGTGGGGGCAATGTCTATGCAATGAACATAGGGAGTGTGGGGTTGGGAGGTAATGTCTGTGCAGTGAACTTCGGGTGTGTATTGTGGTGGGGGTAATATTTGAGCACTGGATGTGTGTGTGTGGTTGTGGGTAATATCTGCCATGAACACTGGGTTTGTGTGTGTGTGGTAAGGGGTAATGTCTGTGCAGTAAACGCTGTGTGTATGTGGGGGGTAAAGTCTGTGAACACTGTGTGTGTGTGTGTGTGTGTGTGTGTGTATGTGTGTGTGTGGTGGGGTTTATGTCTGTGCAGTGACCACTGGGGGTGTGTGTGTGTGGTGGGGAGTAATGTCTGTGCACTGAACAACAGGTGTGTGTATGTAGTTGGAGTATAATGTCTATAAACCTTGGGTGTGCATTTGAGGGGGTAATGTGTGTGCAGTGAACACTAAGTGTGTGTTTGATGTCTGAGTGCAATGTCTGTGAACACTAGTTGGGTGCGTGTCTGTGGTGGGGGGTATTGTCTGTGCCATCAACACTGTGTTTTGTGTATGGTGGAAGATAATGTCTGTGCAGTGAACATTGGATATGTGTGTGTTTTTGGGAAATATCTGAAGTGATCACGGTGTGTGTGTGTGTGGTGGGGTAATGTCTGTGCTGTGAAAACTGGGTGTGTTGTGCTAGAGGGTAATGTTGTGAATACTGGGTTGTGTGTTGTGGAGGGTAATGTCTGTGCAATGAACACTGGGTGTGTGGTGAGGGGTAATGTCTGTGCAGTGAGCACGGTATTTGTGTGTGGTGGGTGCTAATGTCTGTGCAGGAACTGGATGTGTGTGTTGTGGGGGGGCAATATCTGTTAACACTGGGTGTGTTGTGTGTGGTGGGGTAATTTCTGTGCAATGAACACTGCATGCGTGCATGTGTGTGTGGTGGTGGTTAATGTCTGTGAACACTGGGTTTGTAGGTTTGGTCTGGGGTAATGTCAGTGTACTGAAGACTGTGTGTGTTTGTGTGTGTGCGTGTGCGCGCGCGCGCGCACACGGTCGGGGGTATGTCTGAATGCTGGATACTTTTGTGTGGTGGGAGTTATTGTCTGTGCAATGAATACTGGGGGGGAGGAGGGTAATATCTGCATTAAACACTGGATGAGTTGTGGTAGAGAGTAATGTCTGTGAATACTGGGGTGTGTGTGGTGGAGGGTATTGTCTGTGCAATAACCACTGGCTGTGTATGTCTTGGGGGGGTGTTGCAATGAACACTGGGTGTGTGGGGTGACTTATTTTGTTTGTGCAGTGAACACTGGGTATCTATGTGTGGTGGAGGCTAATGGTTGTGCAGGAACTGTGTGTGTATGTTGTGGGGGGCAATATCTGTTAACACTGAGTGTGGTGTGGTGTGGGGTAATGTCAGTGCAGTGAACACTGGGTATGTGTGTGGTGGTGTGTATGTCTTTGCAGTGAATACTTGGTGTGTGTGTCGGCGGTAATGTCTGTGAACACTGTGTGTGTGTGTAGTGGGGGTATTGCCTGTGCAATGAACACCGGGTATGTTGGTGTGGTGGGGGTTAATGACTGCAGTGAACACTGGGTGTGTTGTAGTAGAGGGTAATGTCTGTGAAGAGAACACTGCGTATGGTGTGGGGTAATGTCAGTGTACTGAACACTGGGTGTGTGTGGTCGGAGGTAATATCTGTGAACACTGGGTGTTTTTGTGTGCTGGGGGTGTTGTCTGTGCAATGAACACTGTATGTGTGTGGGGGGAGGGTAATGTCTGTGTTAAACACCAGATGTGTTGTGGTAGAGGGTAATGTCTGTGAATACTGGGTGTGTGTGTGTGGTGGGGAGTATTGCCTGTGCAGTGAACATAGCGTGTATGTGTGTGGTGGGAAGGTGATGTATGTGCAGTGAACACTAGGGGTGTGTGTGTGGTCGGAGTGTAATGTCTGTTAACTCAGGGTGTTGGTGGGTAATGTCTGTGCAGTGAACACTGGGTGTTTGAGGTCGGAGTGTAATGTCCGTGAACACTGGGTGTGTGTTTTGTGGTGGGGTTTATTGTCTGTGCAATGAACACTGTGTTTGTGTGTCTGTGCAGTAAACACTGGATATTTGTACGTGCAGGGGAAATATCTGTTAGTGAATACTGTGGGGGGTTGTAATGGCCGCAGGTAACACTGGGTGTGTGTGTGTGTGTGTATGTGTGTGGTGGGTAATGTCTGTGCAGTGAACACCGGGTGTGCTGTGGTAGACGGTAAGGTCTGTGAACACTGGGTTTTGTGTGTGGTGAAGGGTAATATTTGTGCAATGAACACTGAGTATATGTGTGGTGGGGAGTAATATCTGTACAGTGAACACTGGGTGTGTGGGGTGAGGACAATGTCTATGCAGTGATCAGTGGGTGTGTGTATGGTAGGGAGTAATGTCTGTGCAAAAATACTGGGTGCGTGGGGTTGGGGCGTAATGTCTGTGCAGTGAACACAGTATGTGTGTGTGGTAGGGGCTAATATCTGCAGGAACTGGGTGTGTGTGTTGTGGGGGGTGATTTCTTTAACATTGGGTATGTTGTGTGTGGTGGGGGGTAATGTCTAGGCAATGAATACGGTTGTGTGTGTGTGTGTGTGTGTGTGTGTGTGTGGTGGGGGTTAATTCCTGTGTAATGAACATAGGGTGTGTGGAGTGGGGTAATGTATGTTCAGTAAATAGTGGTTTTGTGTGGTGGGGTGTAATGTCTGTGCAGTGATCTTTGGCTGTTTGTGTGTAGTAGGGGGTAATGTCTATGAACACTGGATGTGTGTGTATGTGTGTAATATCTGTGCCATGAACACTGGGTGTATGTTTGTAGTGGGGGATAATGTCTGTGCAGTGGCCCTGCCTGTCTGTATGTAGTTGGGGTAATGTCTGTGAACACGGGGTGTTGTGTATAGTTGGTGGTAATGTTTGTGAGGACTGGATGTATGTGTGTGGCTGTGGGTAATATCTGTGCCATGAACACTGGGTGTGTGTGTGTTTGTGGTGTGGGGTAATGTGTGTTCCATGAATACTGGGTATATATGTGGTAGGAGGTAATGTGTGTGCACTCAACACTGAGTGTGTGTGTGTGTGTGTGTGTGTGTGTGTGTGTGTTGGTTGGTAATGTCTGTGAACACTGAGCATGTGTATGTGGTGGGAACTAATGTTGTGAACCTGTGTGTGTTTGGGGGTAATGTCTGTAAACAGTGGATGTTTGTGTGGTGGGGGTACTGTCTGTACACTGAACACTGGGTGTGTTTGTGGTCGGGGGTAAAATCTGTGAAGTGTGTGTGTGTGTGTGTGTGTGTGTGTGGTGGGGGATAAGGTCTTTGCAGTGTACACTGGGTGTGTGTATGCGATGGGTTTTAATGTCTGTGTGAACACTGTGTGTCTGGCATGGTAATGTCTCTGAAGTGAAACTGGGCAAGTATGTGTGGTTGGGGGTTAATATCTGTGAGCACTCCGTGTGTGTGTGTGGGGGGGTAATGTCTGTGCGATGAATGCTGGGTGTGAATGTGGTGAGAGGTAATGTCTGTGAACACTGTGTGTGTGTGTGTGTGTGTGGTTGTGGGTAATATCTGTGCCAGGAGCATTGTGTGTGTGTGTGTGTGTGTGTGTGTGTGTGTTGGGGGGTAATGTCTATGCAATAAACCCTGGTTGTGTGTGGGTTGGTACTGTCTGTGCACTGAACACTGGGTGTGTTTGTGGTCAGGGGGTAATATATGTGAACACTGGGTGTGTGTGTGGCGGGAGATAATGCCTTTGCAGTGTACACTGGGTGTGTGTATTAGATGGGTTTTAATGTCTGTGTGTGAACACTGTGTGTTTGGCAATGTAATGTCTCTGAAGTGAAACTGGGCTGTTGTTGGGGGGTAATATCTGTGAACACTGTGTGTGTGTGTGTGTGTGTGTGTGTGTGTGTGTGTGTGTGTGTGTGTTGGGGGATAATGACTGCAATGAATTCTGGGTGTGAATGTGGTGAGAGGTAATGTCTGTGAACACTGTATGTGTGTGAGTGTGTGTGGTTGTGGGTAATATCTGTGCCGGGAACATTGGGTGTGTGTGTTTGTGTGGTGGGGGGTAAAGACTGCAATAAACCCTGGGTGTGTTGGGGGTGGGTACTGTCTGTGCACTGAACACTGGCTGTGTTTGTGGTCGGAGGTAATATCTGTGAAGCTGGGTGTGTGGGGGGGGTGGGGAATAATGCCTTTGCAGTGTACACTGGGTGTGTGTATGCGATGGGTTTTAATGTCTGTGTGAACACTGTGTGTTTGGCAATGTAATGTCTCTGAAGTGAAATTGGGCAAGTATGTGTGGTTGGGGGGTAATATCTGTGAACACTGTGTGTGTGTGTGTGTGTGTGTGTGTGTGTGTTTTGGGGGGTAATGACTGCAATGAATGCTGGGTGTGAATGTGGTGAGAGGTAATATCTGTGAACACTGTGTGTTTGTGTGTATGTTGTGGGTAATATCTGTGCCATGAACACTGTGTGTTTGTGTTGGGGTAATGTCTGCAGTGAACTCTGTGTGGGAGGGGCGTAATGTCTGTTAACACTGGGGGAGTGTGGTGGGGGGTATTGTCTGCAATGTACATGGGGTGTTGTGTGTGGCTGGGGTAATGTCTATGAACATGGATGTGTGTGTGTGTGTGTGTGTGGTTGTGGGTAATATCTGTGCCAGGAACATTGGGTGTGTGTGTGTGATGATGAGGGGTAATGTCTGTGCAATAAACTCCGGGTTTGTGTGGGGTGGGTAATGTCTGCAGTGAACACTGTTTTGTGTGCGTGTGGTCAGGGGTAATATCTGTGCAGTGAACACTGGGTTTTTGTGTGCTGTGGGAAATATCTGTAAACACCAGGTGTGTGTGTGGGTGGTGATGTCTGTGCAGGAAATGCTGGGGGTGTGTGTGGTGGTGGGGGGGGGTAAAGTCTGTGCAGTGCACATTGGGTGTGTGTGTTTGGTGTGGTATTTTCTGTGCTATGAACACTGAAAGTGGGGGCATAATGTCGATGAAGGGAACACTGGTGTGTATTTGGTTGGTGATGTTTGTGAACACTCTGTGTGTGTGTGTGTGTGTGTGTGTGTGTGTGTGTGTGTGTGTTAGGTAGGAGGCGTCTGTGCAATGAACACTGAGTGTGTTTTGTGGGGGAGTAATATCTGTACAGTGAACACTGTACGTGTATTTGTTGGGGGGTTACTGTGTGCAATGAACACTGGGTGTTTGTTGTGGGTGAGTAATGTCTCTCAATGAACACTGGTTGTGTGTGTGTGGGATAATGTTTATGCAGGGGACACTGGTGTGTGTGTGTGTGTGTGTGTGTGTGTAATATCTGTGAATACTTGTGTGCGTGTGTGTGTGTGTGTGCACGCGTACACAGTGGAGGGTAATGTCTGCAATGAACACTAGGGGTTTGTGGGAGTAAAATCTGTGAACAAATTGTGTGTATGTTGGGGGGTATTGTCTGCAGTGAACACGGGGTTTGTTGTAGTAGAGGGTAATGTCTATGCAGTGAACACTGTGTGCGTGTGTGTGCGGTGGTGTAATGTGTGTGCAGTGAACTCTGGGTGTGTGTGTGTGGTCAGAGTGTAATGTCTGGATACTGTGTGTGTGTGTGTGTGTGTATGTGTGTGTGTGTGTGAGTGATGGGTGGTATTGTCAGGGCAATGAACACTGTTTTGTGTATGTGGTGGTGGGTAATTACTGTGCAATGAATACAGGTATGTATGTGTGTGGGAAATATCTGTGCATTGAACACTGGGTGTGGGTGTGGATGGTAAAGTCTGTGCAGTGAACACTGTGTGTGTTTGTGGTCTGGGGGATTTCTGCGCAGTGAACACTGGGTTGTGTGTTTGGTGGGGGGTATTTTCTGTGCAATGAACACTGAGTGCGGGTGGTTAATGTCTGTAGGGAACACTGGTGTGTGTGCGGGGGGGGTTGGGGGTAAACTGAACATTGGATTTGTGTGTGTGGTCGAGGGGTAATGTCTGTGCAATGAGCACTGGGCATTTGTGTGTGGTAGGAGTTAATGTCTGTGAACCTCGGTGTTTGTGTTTGGAGGTAATGTCTGAACAGTGGGTGTTTGTGTGGTGGGGCGTAATGTCTGTGGACTGAACACTGTTTGTGGGGGGGTAATGTCTGTGAACACTGTGTGTGTGTGTGTGTGTGTGTGTGTGTGTGTGTGTGGTGGGGGATAATGTCTTTGCAGTGAACACTGGGTGTGTGCATGTGGTGGGTGGGTAATGTCTGTGCAGTTAACACTGGGTGTGCCTCTGGAGGAGTAATGCCTGTTAATTGAACACTGTGTGTGTGTATAATATCTGTACAGTGAACACTGGGCATGTAAGTGTGGTGGGGACAATGTGCAGTGATCTTGGGCATGTGTGTGTTTGGGTGGTAATGTCTGTGAACATTGCATGTCTGTGGGGTTGTGGGTAATATCTGTGCCATAACACTGGGTGCTTGAGTGTGTTGTGGGAGGCAATATCTGTGAACACTGGGTGTGTATGTGTGTAGTGGGGGGTAATATCTATGCAGTGGTCACTGCCTGCCTGTGTGTAGTCGGGGTAATGTCTGTGAACACGGGGTGTTGTGTGTAGTTGGTAATGTCTGTGAGCACTGGATGTGTGTGTGTGGTTCTGGGTAATATCTGTGCCATGAACACTGGGTGGGGTTGTGTGTGTTGGGGTAATGTCTGTGCAGTGAATCTGCATGTGGGGGGCATGTCATCTGTTAACACTGAGTGAGTGCTTGTGGTGGGGGGTATTGTCTGTGCAATGTACATGGTGGGTTGTATGTGGCTGGGGTAATGTCTATGAACATGGATGTGTGTATGTGGTTGTGGATAACATCTGTACCAGGAACATTGTGTGTGTGTGTATGTGGTGGGGGTAATGTCTGCAATAAACCCTGGGTGTGTGTGGGGTGGGTAATGTCTGTGCAGTGAACACTGTTTTGTGTGCGTGTGGTCAGGGGTAATATCTGTGCTGTGAACACTGGGTATTTGTGTGCTGTGGGAAATATCTGTACAGTAAACACCAGGTGTGTGTGTGTGTGTGTGTGTGTGTGTGTGGTGATGTTTGTGCAGGAAATGCTGGGGGTATGTGTGTGGTGGTGGGGTAATGTCTGTCCAGTGAACACTGGGTGTGTGTGTTTGGTGTGGTGGTATTTTCTGTGCAGTGAACACTGAAAGTGGGGGGCGTAATGTCGATGAAGGGAACACTGGTGTGTATTTGGTTGGTGATGGTTGTGAACACTGTGTATGTGTGTTTGTTAGGGGGTGTCTGTTGAATGAAAACTGGGTTGTGTGTTTTGTGGGGGGTAATATCTGCAATGAACACTGTGAGTATGGGTGGTTAATGTCTATGTAGGGAACACGTGTGTGTGTGTGTGTGTGTGTGGTTGGGGTAAACGGAACACTGTGTGTGTGTGTGTGTGTGTGTGTGTGTGTGTGTGTGTGTTGGAGGGTAATGTCTGTGCAATGAGCACTGGACATTTGTGTGTGGTGGGAGCTAATGTCTGTGAACCTGGGTGTTTGTGTTTGGAGGTAATGGCTGAACAGTGGGTATTTATGTGGTGGGGCGTAATGTCTGTGCACTAAACACTGTGTGTTTGTGGCAGGGGGTAATAATGTCTGTGAATACTGTGTGTGTGTTAGTGAGGGATAATGTCTTTGCAGTGAACACTGGGTGTATGTATGTGGTGGGTGAGTAATGTCTGTGCAGTGAACACTGGGTGTGTTTATGTGGTGGGTGAGTAATGTCTGTGCAGTTAACACTGGATGTGCCTCTGGAAGAATAATGCCTGTTAATTGAACACTCTGTGTGTGTGTGTGTGTGTGTGTGTGTGTGTGTGTGTGTGTGTTGGGGGGATAATGTCTGTGCAGTGAACACTGAGCATGTGGGTGTGGTGGGGACAATGTCTGTGCAGTGATCTTCAGTGTGTGTGTGTTTGGGTGGTAAAGTCTGTGAACATTGGATGTGTGTGTGGTTGCGGGTAATATTCTATGCCATGAACACTGTGTGTGGTGGGGGTTGGAGGTAATGTCAGTGCAGGAACACTGGATGTGTTTGGGGGGATGTTGGCTGTGGCACTGGGTGTGTGTGGGGGTATTATCTCTTTAATGAACACTGGGTGTATGGTGTGGTGGGGGTTAATGTCTGTGCAGTGAACACCGGGTGTGTTGGATTAGAGGGTAATGTCTGTGCAGTGAAAACTGGGTATGTATGTTATGGGAGGTAATGTCTATGCAGAGAACACTAGGGGTGTGTGTGTGTGTGTGTGTGTGTGTGTGTGTGTGTGTGTGTGTGTGTATGTAAGGGGTCAATGTCTGTGAGCAGTGTTTGTATGTGTATGTATGCGTGTGGGTGGTGGGAGTGATTTTCTTTTTCTATGCAATAAACGCTGTGTGTGGTGGGGAAGGATAATGTCTCTGCATTACACCAGGTGTGTTGTTGTAGAGGGTATGTCTGTGACTACTAGGTGTAGGGTGTTGTCTGTGCGATGACTACTGGCTGTCTTGTGGTGGGGGGTAATGTTGTGCAATGAGCACTGGGAGTGTAGGATGGGGTTATGTCTGTGCAGTGAATACAGGGTGTGTGTGTATGGTGGGGGTAATATCTGTGCAGTGAACACTGGTTGTGTGTGTGTGGTGGGTTGTAATGACTGTGCAGTGAACACTGGTTGTGTGTGGGTGGTCAGAGTGTAATGTCTCTGAACCCTGTGAGGAGGGTGGTCATGTCTGTGCAGGTAACAATGGGTATGTGTGGTGTGTGGTAGGAGTGTAATGTCTGTGAACCCTAGCAGAGGGGTGTATGTGTGCACGTGTGCAGGGTAATGTTTGTGCAGTGAACAACTGGTATGTGTTTGTGGTCAGAATTTAATGTCTGAACACTGAGTATTTTTGTGTGGTGAGGGTTATTGTCTGTGCAATGAACACTGCGCGTGTATGGGAGGGTAATGCCTCTGCATTAAACACTGGATATGTTGTGGTAGAGGGTAATGTCTGTGAATATTTGGTGTGTGTGTGTGTGGTGGAGGGTATTGTCTGTGCAATGACTCCTGGATGTGAGTTGTGGGGGGTTATGTCTGTGCAGTGAACACTGGCTATGTGTGTGTGGTCAGAGTGTAATGTCTGTGAATGTGTGTGTGGGGGGGTAATGTCTGTGCAGTGAGCACCTGGTGTGTGTTTGTGATCAGAGTATAATATCTGTGAACACTGTTTTGTTTGTTTGGTGGGGGATATGTCTGTGCAGAGAACACTGGATATGTGTGTTCGTGTGTGAAATACCTGTGCAGTGAACACTGGGTGTGTGTGTAAGTTGTAACGTCTGCGCAAGTAACACTGGGTGTTCGTGTGTGGTGGTGGGGGTAATGTCTGTGCATTGAACACTGGGTGTTTTGCTGTAGAGGATAATATCTGTGAATACTGGGTTGTGTGTGTGGTGGGGGGTAGTGTCTGCAATGAACACTGGGTGTGTTGCATGGGGGGTAATGTCTGTGAATACTGGATATGTGTGTTTGTATTGTGGGTAATATCTGTTCCATGAATGTGTGTGTGTGTGTGTGTGTGTGTGTGTGTGTGTGTGTTGGTAGGTAATGTCTGTGCAATGAACACTGGGTATGTGTGTGGTGGGGGCTAATGTCTGTGCAATGACCTCTGTGTGTGTGTGTGTATAGCAATGTCTGAATGCTGGATGTGAGTGTGTGGTAGCAGATAATATCTGTGTCATTAAGACTTGGTATGTGTTTGTGTTGGGGGTAATGTCTGTGAAGGAACATTGGTGTTTGTGGTGTGGGGTAATGTCTGTGCAGTGAACACTGGGTGTGTGTTGTGTGGGTGGTAATGTCTGTGACAGTGAGTGTATATTTGGTTTGGGGGTATTGTCTGTGCAATGAATACTGAGTGTATGTGTGTGGAGAAGGTGTCTTTGCAAAGAACACTGGGTTGTGTGTGTGGGGTGGTTGGTAAAATCTGTGCAGTTAACTTTGGGGGTGTGTGTGGGGTGGGAGTTAATGTCTGTGAACACTGGATGTGTTAAGTGGTTGTGGGTAATATCTGTACCTTAACACTGATTGTGCATTTGTCTGATGGGGGCTAATATCTGTGCAGGAACTGGGTGTGTGTAGGGGGCAATGTCTGTTAACACTGGGTGTGTTGTGTATGGTGGGGTATGTCTGTGCGTGAACACTCTGTATGTGTGTTGTGGTAGTTAATGTCTGTGAACATGTGGTGTGAGTGTGGTGGGGCCAATGTCTATACAGGAATACTAGGTGGGTGTGTTGTGGGGGGCAATGTCTGTTGACATTGGGTGTGTGGGGGGGAGTGATGCCTGTGAACACTGGGTGTGTGGTTGTGGTTGGTGTATTGTCTACAATGAACATGGGTTTGTGTGAAGGGGGTAATGTCTGTACAATGAACCCTGGGCATGTGTGTGTGGTGTGGGGTAATATCTGTGAACACCTGGTATGTGGGTATGGTGATGGGGTAATGTGTGTGTGAGGTGTGTATGTGTGTAATGTCTGTGCAATGAACAGTGTATGTGTGGTGTGGGGATTATGTCTGTAGTGAACACTGGGTGTTTGTGTGGGGGTAATGTCTGAACACACTGTATTTGTGGTAGGGGGTATTGTCTGTGCAATGAACACTGGGTGTGTGTGGTGGGGGTAATATCTCTGCAGTGAACACTGGATATATATGTTGTTGGGGGGCAATGTCTGAACACTGGATGTGGGTGTGTTTGGTAGGAGTAATGTCTGTGCAGTGATCACAGTGTGGGGCTGGGTGTAATATCTTTGAACACAAGGTGTGTGTTTGTGTTTTGTGGCTCAATGTCTGTGAATATTGGGCGTGTGGTGGGGGGGGTCAGGGGTAATATCTGTTCAATGAATACTGGGTGTATGTGTGGTGGGAGGTAATGTGTGTGCAGTGAACACTGTGTGTGTGTGTAGTGGGTGGTAAATCTGTGAATGCTAGGTGTATGTGTGTGTGTTTTGGGGAGTGATATCTGTTCTATGAACACTGTATGTGTGGTGGGGAATAATGTGTGTGCAGTGCACACCGACAGTGTGTGTAGTGGCGGGTAATGTCTGAACACTGGGCTTGTGTGTGGGGTGGGGACAAATATCTGAACAGTGGGTGTGTTTGTGGTAATGTCTGTAAGCACTGGGTGTGTGTGGTAGAGGGTAATGTCTGCACTGAACACTGGGCATGTGTGTGTGGTGGGGTTTAATCTGCAAACAATGTGTGTGTGTTGTGGTGAGGTAATGTCTGTGCTGTGACCACTGGGTGTGTGTGTGTGTGTGTGTGTGTGTGTGTGTGTGTGTGGTAGGTGGAATGTCTGCTGTGAACACTGAGTGTGTATTGTGGGGGGTAATGTCTGAACACTGGGTGTTTATGTGGTGGGAGTAGTCTGTGAACACTGTGTGTGTGTGTGTGTGCGTGCGTGCGCGCATAATGTCTGTCCTGTGAACCTGTGAACACTGAATGTTTGTGTATTGTGGGTGGTAATGTCTGTGAACACTGGGTGTGTGTTGTGGTGGGGGTGAATGTCTCTGCAGTGAACCCTGGGTGTGTGTGGTGGGTAATGTCTTGAACACTGTGTGTGTGTGTGTGTGTGTGTGTGTGTGTGTGTGTGTGTGTGTGTTGGTGGGGTTTAATGTTTGTAAACACTCGGGGTGTGTGTGTGTGTGGTGGGCATAATGTCTGTGCTGTGAACAATGAATGTGTATTGTGGGTGGTAATGTCTGTGAACACTGGATGTGTGTTGTGGTGGGGGTAATGTCTCTGCAGTGAATACTCTGTGTGTGTGTGTGTGTGTGTGTGTGTGTGTGTGTGTGTGTGTGTGTGTGTTGTGTGGTGGGGTAAAGTCTGCTGTAACCACTGGGTGTGGTTGTGGTGGGTGCAATGTCTGTGCTGGAAACACTCTGCACACTCTGGAGGGTAATGTCTGTGAGCAGTGGGTGTGTGTATGTGTTGGGGGTAATGTCTGTGCACTGAGCACTGGGGGTGTCTGTATTTTGGGGGTAATATCTGTGAACACTGGGTGTGTGTATGTGTTGTGGAAATTAAAAATCTCTGGAACACTGGATGTATGTTTGTGGTGGGAGGTAATGTGTCTGCAGTGAACACTTGGTGTGTGTGTGTGTGTGTGTGTGTGTGTGTGTGTGTGTGTGTGTCCATGACTAATGTCTTGAACAGTGTGTGTGTGTGTGTGTAGTGGGGTTTAATGTCTGCAAACACTGTGTGGCGGGGGTGGGTTATATCTGTGCTGTGACTACTGGGTGTGTGTCTGTGGTGGTAGTAAGGTCTGTGAACACTGGGTGTGTGTATGTGTGGCGGTGGGTAATGTCTTGAACACTGGGGGGTATGTGTGTGGTTGGGTTTAATGTCTGCATACAGTGTGTGTGTGTGTGT
This sequence comes from Scalopus aquaticus, assembly GCA_004024925.1. Taxonomy (NCBI): domain Eukaryota; kingdom Metazoa; phylum Chordata; class Mammalia; order Eulipotyphla; family Talpidae; genus Scalopus; species Scalopus aquaticus. Next base: position 8,642 of record PVIJ01010206.1, on the reverse strand, counting down.
CTGTGTGTGTGTGGTGAGGTAATGTCTGTGCTGTGACCACTGGGTGTGCGTGTGGTGGGTATAATGTCTGTGCTGTAAACACTTTGTGTGTACTGTAGGGGCTAATGTTTGTGAATACTGGGTGTGTGTATTGGTGCGGGTTAAAATCTGTGAACGTTGGGTGTGTGTTTGTGGTGGGGTGTAATGTCTCCGCAGTGAACACTGGGTCTGTGTGTGGTGAGTTTTAATGTCTGCAAACACTGTGTGTGTGTGTGTGTGTGTGTGTGTGTGTGTGTGTGTGTGTGTGTGTTGGGGTAATGTCTGTGCTGTGACCACTGGGGGGGTGTGTGTGTGTGTGGTGGGCATAATGTCTGAACTGTGAACACTGAGTGTGTGTGTATTGTGGGGGGTAATGTCTGTGAACACTGGGTGTTTTATGTGGTGGGTGTAATATCTGTGAACACTGGGTGTGTGTGGGTTGTGTTAAAATCTGAACAGTGGGGGTGTGTGTGTGGCAGTGGGTTATGTCTTGAACACTGTGTGTGTGGGGTTGGGGTTAAAATCTGAACACTGGGTGTGTTTGTGGTGGGGGGTAATGTGTCTTCAGTGAACAGTGTGTGTGTGTGTGTGTGTGTGTGTGTGTGGTGTGCATAATGTCTGCTTTGAACATTGTGTGTGTACTGTGGGGGGTAATGTCTATGATCACTGGTTGTGTGTATGTGGTGGGTGTGAGAGAGAGAAAAAATCTGTGAACACAAGTGTTTTTGGTGTGGGTAATGTCTCTGTAGTGAACACTGGGTTTGTGTGTGTTTGGCGGTGGGTAATGTCTTGAACACTGAGTGTGTGTGTGTTTTGTGGGTGGTAATGTCTGTGAACACTGTGTGTGTGTGTGTGTGTGTGTGTGTGTGTGTGTGTGTGTGTGTGGTGGGGTAATGTCTGTGCCATGACCACTGTGTGTATGTGTGTGGTGGGCATGTCTGTGCTGTGAACACTGAGTGTGTGTGTATTGTGCGGGGTAATGTCTGTGAACACTGGGTGTGTGTGTGTGGTGGGGGTTAAAATCTGTGAACACTGAGTGTCTCTTTGTGGTGGGGGTAAAGTCTCTGCAGTGAACACTGGTCTGTGTGTGTGTGGTGGTGGGTAATGTCTTGAACCCTGGGTGTGTGTGTGTGTGTGTGTGTGTGTGTGGTGGGGTAATGTCTGTGCTGTGACCACTGGGTGTGTGTGTGGTGTGCGTAATGTCTGCTTTGAACATTGTGTGTGTACTGTGGGGGGTAATGTCTGTGATCACTGGTTGTGTGTATGTGGTGGGTGTAATGTCTTGAATACTGTGTGTGTGTGTGTGTGTGTGTTGTGTGTGTGTGAGAGAGAGAGAGAGAGAGAGAAAATCTGTGAACGCTGTTTTTGGTAGGGGTAATGTCTCTGCGGGTTTAAATCTGTGAACACTGGGTATGTGTTTGTGGTGGGGTGTGTTGTCTGCAGTGAACACTGATTGTGTGTGTGTGTGTGTGTGTGTGTGTTTGTGGTGGGGTGTGTTGTCTGCAGTGAACACTGGTGTGTGTGTGTGTGTGTGTGTGTGTGTTTGTGTAATGTCTTGAACACTGGGTGTGTATGTGTGTGGTGGGGCTGTAATGCCCTTGGGTAATGCACTTTTTCTGTTTTTTGTCTAAACTTTCAGTAAACTCTTAACAAAGACCAAGCAGGCCTAATCCTTGGGATCAGAAAAGTTTTCTTTACATCAAGTTTGTTGTGCTGTTTCAGTAGAAACAAGTGGTCACGGGTGGTCAAATGGATTTTGAATTCGTACTTGGATAATGTAACTTACCTTTGGTTTAGGTCCTTGTGTCTTGAGTTTGCGATGACGACCCAGCGTGGGATTCAGCACTATCACCAGTCCGGGTTATTGGGCCCCTTCCCCGCACTTGCCTCAGCTATACAGGTTTAAGGAAGCAATGACACTTTTTTTTTCTTTTTTTTATTCATGGTGTTGCCCAGCTTATTGGACACCCTGGTTCGCACAGTCCAACTGCTCGTGTACTGGGAAATACAAAGGTGTAGTGTTCAGTTGACTGGTTTCATGATGGGGGTATACAGGCTGGGTTGGAATGCTGCTTGGGGGAGTATGCTACAGGGGAGTCAAAGGAGGTGTTAGCTCACATATTAGCGAGCAGCCAGTCTAGCAGTTGCTTCCTTGCCATATTTCCCACGGCTTCATCCAGCTGACGTTCCTTGGCAAACTTCATGACTTCTTGTAGGAGATCTCCTACACTGTATCCCTTCTCGGCTGCCTTAGCTGAAACCTCAGGAAGCTATGGAAAGAGAAGTTAGCTTGAGTCATGTGATGCTTTTGGAGACAGGACCCAGCTGGATAAAGTCAACTAACCCCTCCCCACTTTCCTGCCCAGGATTTTGGGATTAAAGCTTGCCACAGATCCAGGACTGGAGGCACTAAGTACAATGGGCCCCACCCTCACCCCCGCCCATTCCAACCCTCTTTTTTGGGGCCCAGTTGCATCACTCACCTTCTCCAGTTGTCCTTCATCATCTCCCATGAAGTAGAGCATGGGGACATTAAACTGGGAGGCGGCAATCCACTGCAGGACAGCCTGGAGCTGCTTCTGCAAGCTGCTGGTTGAACACTGATTATTGACAATGACTTCTGGTCCCTGAGAATCTTGAGAATTCTGCGACATCGCCCCCTCGTGATTGCTTCTAGAGCTACTGGCTTGGTTGTTGGCCAAGGCTTCTTGTTCGAGCTCAGCTAGGGCTGCCCCGTTGTTGCTGTACTTGGCCATGATAAGGCACAGCTTCATCACAGATTCTACGAGCTGATCGATAAATTGTCGGTTCACCTGCTTCATCCCACTGATAAAATCCATTTCTTGATTGTCCTGGCACTGTTCTTCCATTTTTTCGGGTCTCTGGGTCATGGAAGTTGCTTTGTTTGCCTTGGTCTCAGAACGCTTGTTTTCACCTTCACACAGTTCATCGCAGCTGAAGGGGCTTTCACTGAGCAGTTTCTGAATCAGCGTGAGAACTATGTTTGACATATCTAGCTTCTGGGAGTCGAGCTGTTGCGTATCCTTGACAGAGGTGGATGGTCCAGGAGTTCCACGAGATTCTAGATGTTTCATTGAAAGTGCCTTGGTGTTTTGGCCACATCCGGACTTTTCGTATTGGGCGCCCTGAGATGAATAGCTCATGGAAGAACTAGAACATTCCTCTTCACATGCATCTTTGCCCTTGGCCTGTTGGGTCAGATGGTACTGGATCAGCATAAGGGCGGAGACAATCAAGTCCTTTGCCAGAGAATCAGTGGAAGGGTTGATTTTTTCTCTCTTTTCCTCTTTATTGGCGCATGCTTTGCCAGATGCCTTGCCTGAGTTTCCTTGCTTTTGATTCCACATGGTCAGGCTTTCCTTGAGAATATGTTCACCGACTCTCTCGGCGCTGGTTAATGATTTGCATTGATTGGGTTTCTTGTCTTTGTCCTTGCCTTTCATCTCAGCCTTGATGGCTGAAAATTCAAGGCTTTGGTTCTTGCACTTGGGATCATGGGACCCAGCTTTCAAAGATGCATATGACAAGCTCTGGGATTTCGTCTCTCTCTTCTCTCCAAGAAGAGCACAGACCAGGCGTTTCAGCATGGCCTCCATAATACCTGCGGCATTTTGTTTCCCGTGATTGAACAGATTCCTCTTGACAGCTGCCACAAAATCTGAGTCGGTCATCAGGACCCCGGTGATATTATGCAAGTTCTTCATGCAAGAATCAATCAAATCAGACACAATTTCCTTGGTATGTTTTAATAGCACCTTCTTCAGGACCATGCAGGCTGGAATTGGTTTCCCACAGCTATGTACTTTCAAGGTCTTCATAACAGAGACCATCATGTCAGATGCTACCTGATTTGCATAGACCATGAGCCCTTTGCTGATGGAATCTGCAAATTCCTTGCTATCCTTCGGGCACATCTGTTTTTCGCCAGCCTTGTTCTTGTTGCACAATTCACTATACAGAAAAGTTTTCCTGCCACTATCTCTACCCTCCTCACCATTGCCCCGCATTTCTGCAGAGGTTACCTCTACAGCATCGTGGGCCATTTCGGAAGCGATTTTACTCACAGCAGTGCGGGGACTATTTTTCCCTTTGTCCCCAGAGGGTGGATAGATTGAGTGGTGGAGACATTTGCTTCCACCTTCCAATTTCTCTTTGATTTCCTTCCGTGCCATCTGGATAACCAGAGAAGATAACCGGTTCACGTAGAAGGAAAGGTCATCCATAGAACACTCTCCTTCAGGTGAAATAACTGCCCTTGCGGAACTAGGGGATTTGGCAGGAGGAGTGGACGGGCTCTGATTATTGTTGGTGTTTTTAGCTGCTGTCACTTCTAGGTGTAGGTTGTGAGGTCCGTTGCTTGTGTAGTCCATGTTCAGCTGATCAGCATAGACGCAATAGCAGTTCCCACATTTTTGATACTCACTAGCTTCTCCTACTTTATGTTTACAGCTAGAGGCTGAGGGACTTAGTGCATGCTGGAAACCCAAGGCATACTTTTGAAGATCGTTGAGAAGCCAATTAAGTACACTTATGGGGTCAGTGGGAGTTTGTTTGAAAAGACATACAGATCCCTCCATCTAAAAAAAAGAAGAATACCTATCTATAAGAGTGTGGGTAAGCTACTTCTTTCCCTTATTTTATTCAGAAAATATATTTCTAAACTGGGGATTAAAGATTTGACCTTCAGAATTTGCATGGAAATACAACATTGGTACACCTACAAGCACAAGTGGTGGCAACAAAAGTTTATAGACAGACATAGAGTATAGACATTTGTACACTTAACCATATATAAGCATTATTATTGTTTGATAAATCTGAATGTGACACATATCTCATTATGTATCAAAAAGATTTCACAGTGGAAAAAATTTCAATGTGCCTGCTATTCAATATAGTAATTCATGAGTGTGAACATCTCAACGGATGTGAGAATGTGTCAGTCTGTATTACTAGTGTGATAAAGTGTGCCAGTGTGTGTATATATGTCAGTGCATTTGTGTGACTGACTACATGTAATGCAGACACGTCATAATGTGCTGACATCAATATCCATTGTTTATGTCAAGCCAACATGCGTATGCTAATGTGTATACTTTGTATGTGTGAATGTGAAAATATTGTGTATGTTAGTGTATCTCTGAATATGTACATGAGCAAGTGTTGATTTGAGTGATCTGCATGTTTTGATATGAATGCATAACATGTATAATGCATCTCAAATACTTATGTTAAAGCATAAATTCACCTATTGACATACATGTTAAGATATATTGATGTATATGTTAAAGCATGAATATGTGAATAAGTGATTGTATAATGACTATGTCAATGAATTGGTACCAACTTATGTTATATATATATTCTATGCTAATGCTTGAGAATGTGTGTGGGTTCTGCATATACCTGGCATTTGATATGTGCCTGAATGCATGAGTTCGGGTGTCACTGTATGTTGCGGCCATGTGTGTATGCAAGCTTGTGTGTTAGTGAATATGTATCATTTTGTTTAAGTTCGCGTGTGTGTAGCAACATGAGGTATATTCATAAGTGTGTGTCTATATCTAGTCTGTATGGTGTTTTGATCAAGGCTTGTGTGTTAACATGTTTAGGTATATGTTTACACATGGAGTACATGAATATACATAGATGTTGATCTGTGTGGCATGACAATACAGCTGACCCTAGAAATGCCTATCCTTGCAAATGTGTATAAGTCATTGTCAACATATGCTGTATCGGTATTTGTGTGTGGTATCACTTGCAGATAAGCATGTGTGTCTTTGTATAACTTTTGTGTTAATGTATATAAATGTATATATTGATGTGTTTAACCACATAAATTTGTATATGTGTGTCTATGCTTGTGACTGTATGCCCATGTTGAGATATGTGCATTAAAATGACATACACATCTTCTACTCCATTGATTACTCTTGTCTTTTCTAGAAACATGACGTCATAATAAGGTTGACTTTTTGCAAATAAGTTTGTTATAATCAAGGGGATCTCCAGTGTGCAAAGGAAATAAAGGCTACTCCTTTAAAAACAAACCACACATAATTTGTCCCTTTATTAAGACTTCAAAGTAGTGTTGGCCATCTCTGACTGAACCCAAAACTCTCTGGAGAATATTGAATGGTTTTTCCTTCCTTAGGGGCCACACTCATCACTCTTAAGGTGTTTGGGGCCAGAAATGTTTCTGGTTATAACAACATCTGTGTTAGAACAAGAGATATTTGATTCTTTTGCATTAAAATCAAATATCTTGTTCCAACACCAGCCACTCCAGCTTGGGAGACTGTGGGAGTGACTTGTGTGCTCTCATGCCCACCCCAAACCAGGAGTCTAACAGATAAAATTTAGAATACATGTTTCTCTGCTATCTGAAAGTAGAAGGTACCTATTATGATTTGGTAGGTTATTTTTTGAGTCTTGTGGGACACACAGTCCAGCAGAGAACATTGAACTTACCGTGTCTCTGAACCTAAACCTGCGTTCTCTGGGATGTCACAGTGCTCAAATTTAGGGCCTATTTGACAATAGTTCTCATATTATCTCTCGACCAGAGACCTCAGACTTAGCACTGGGCTCTGGGGATTAGAAAGGGTGGACTCAGAGGTTAAGTATGCCTTAAACTGATCTTGTGACTCAGAGGCTAAGCATACCTTAGACTGATCTTGTTTTTCAGTGTCCTTGATCACGATAATCTCTTTTTCTTCTAGATTCTCTAGGTTTAAGTCACTTTCTGAGCCGGAACAAGCAGCATCCTATACAGTGAACAGTTGCATTTAGAGACTTTTTCAAGCTACTCCCAACCCCGTTACCTCTTCAAAGCATGCATAGCATGTCTTCTATTGTCCATTTTCTTTCTGAAGGAAAGGAAGTCTGCCACAAACATTCCCTCCCCTCATGTTATCACTGGTAACTCTTCTCAGTAGTTACCCACCCATTAAAACTCTGAGGGGCACAGAAAACACTCACCTTGGAATCTTTATCTTCCACATTCAAGGTGGACACATCGACAAAGCATATCTGCATCAAATTAAGAGGATGAATTTAGAAAAATTTTAGAAAAAAGGTCACAATTTCTCTTTCTGGGAGATGGTAGTAGCACCTACCTTACAGGGTTCTTGTAAGGATGGACTGAGATAGCGCCTATACAGATTTTAGCACCGTACCTGTACACAGTACTCGACAAATGCTATTAAGATTATTATTAGGCAGACAGAATCTTAGCATTACTATATTTCCTAAAGGGGACCACCTACCTGCCAGAGAGCCCCAAAATACAATATCCACATTTATTAAGAAAACTGAGAGGAGAAGTAGCCTGCCTGACATAATCTGAAAGGTGGAGCATGAATTGGAACTCAATGTGTGGGCCCTCCCAGTTTAGGACACATTTTACTCCACTAGTGTTCTCAAATGTGGTATTTTTACCATTGATGATATAGACGATATTAGGAGGTATGTGGATGAACACTTCTGTGTTTAATAGAGGCATTTTTGTTGTTTATTAGAAAAAAATTTAGAGGAAACACATAATAGAACATGAAACCTATAGTATTATGGGTAATAGTGCTTAAGAGTGATGGTAATCTTTCAATGGAAGTGCATTTTAAAAACATTGTTCATTTTAAAAACACATTAAGTAGCCAATAGCAAGAGTGGGTACTTGAACATGATTTAAAAATGTGAAGTACTGTGAAAAATCACTTGATATTTGGGAATGGAGCATGAAATTTTTTTGCCCTCCTGAGGGAGTCCCACTTTAGTGTAGCTTGCTGGTAGCTAGGCAACATTATTATGACCTAGGAGGTGTCAGATAATAGGGCTGGTAACTAGGCAACCACGACTCCTCCTACCCCTCAGACCACCCCCCTCCCCCCTTTCCTCCCCAACTCCTTGACATCACTCGTTTTGCCCCCCTCCCCTCCCCCACCCGTTCCCACACCCCCACCCCTTCCCACTCCCCCACCCTCCTCCCACTCCTCCTCCCACATTTGCCCCTGTGTGATGTAAAGAGCACTGACTCCCCATAGACATTGAGTGCTTGGTTGCTTAGAAACCTGCAGTATCAATGTCTATTAGTCTATCCTGGGCTCCAGGATATCTAACAAAACTATATGCCAATCCTTTCCACTTCTTGGAACCAGTTATTTTGTATCTTACCACTTTTCGGTCCTGATCTTGCTTTCCTCTGGGACTGTAGAGATCTACCTTGCACACTCCTCTGTGGCTGTGTAACCAATCAATGCCGTCAGACATCTGGAAAGAGAAAAAATTGAAAGGCTTATATGTGGTTCATAGATCCCTCCGAAATGTCTGAACTTGATGATTGGGATCATTATCTTTTAGCACAATCCATATAGTCTCCTTTCATTTAAACTCTCCACATCAAGTATTTAGAATTTGAAAGATTTGGAGACTGTGGGGATTAAATTTAGTTGATTTACTTCTACCCAGTTCCACTAACTCCAATGAATCTCACCTGTCTCCACTTTTCTTTATTCACTCTTAGAGACCCTCAAAGAATCAAGCTCACCTCATCTCCTTTAACCTCCCTTCCCTCCCTCCCTCCCTCCCTCCCTCCCTCCCTC
>PVIJ01010205.1:0-61675 GCA_004024925.1 Scalopus aquaticus | reverse complement strand
CACACACACACACACACGGATCTAGGTGATCCAGTCTCATTTATTCAGGTTAAAATAAGATCCTGGGAATGAAAACTGTAGAAAAACACTATGAATATATATTAGCTAAAAGATACTTATCCTAATAGCTTAAAAAAAAAAAAAGTTAAAAAATGCTCCAAATATGCTGCAAAAGTTTATTCAATTTAATAAATACTCTCACATGAAAAAATTAATAATAAGGCAGAATCTATTTTACACAGAAATCTAACAGGGATAATTAAATATTCACAACCCCATATATATAGCACCACTACCACAAGGATTAAAAGACAAAAATGAAGAGGATAGTCTATGGGACAGACAAAAAAGCTCAATAATTAGTCACTAAAAACACTAAATGCAAGAGGAAAGGAACTTTATAGGTAAATAAAACCATCACCATTCTGCTGCTGGAGAAGTACAAGGATTAGATGTCACAAGGGAAAAAGTAGGAAACCTACTGTTGCCTGCCTTCCCCAGCCTTACATTGACACAGGTAAATGCCTTCAACCACTGAAAAAAGGCAGACAACCCACCCTTAGCTATACTAACACACAGAGATCTGGCAGGACAGGACCCTCTCTTATACCCAAGAACCCCATCAACATAAGGGAGAGTTTAGTTTCAGAGTTGGGAAAGGAAATACAAACCCACCTGAATTCTGAAGTAGGAAAAGAAGTTCTTTACCTCTGCAAGAGAGGCACGTTGAGAAAGCGCCACCCCAAGGTGCAGGCACACAGAATCCCTAAAACTAAAGTTGAACAAGAGAGCCAAGGCTGGGACAAGAGAAATCCCATTGCTCCCCAACATAAGACTTGTTCCAAGTAAAGACAAGAGCAGTAGTGACAAAGAACCCCTTTGTGGCTCAGGCTTAAAGTACCTGCTGAAAGCTAAGGGTAAAACAGGAAAATTGAGAAAATCCTTCCAGCACTCCAGGCCTCATACTAGATATGAAATGGCAACACACAAGAAATTAAAGAATCTGGCAACACACAAGAAATTAAAGAATCTGAAATCTGGGGTACAATGATAACACTAGAACAACAACAAAACCCAAACGGGTATCAAACTACAAACTTAATACTCAACTTCCTACAGTAAACATCTGACAGAAAAAGGAACATTAATACTTCTGGGCATAAGTATCATTTATCTCAGTCTCAACTGTTCTGTTGTACAGAATATACAATATTCAAACAAAAATTACAATAAATACAAGAAAACAGGAAAAGCAAATCCATCAATAACACATAAAATAATCACTAGAAACAGATCCACAGATGTTGAGCTATCAATGAGGAACCTATTTTAAAATAACTATAATAAATAAACCTAAAAAAAGAATAAAAAATTAATAATTAATCTAGTGTAAAGATGAAAGATTTTCAGCAAAGAGATGGAAATTACAAAAAGGAATAAAATGAAAATGCTAGTTATAAAAGTTGCAACATCAGAAAGAATTCTTTTGATGGGCTTAGCAGAAGGGACACAGAAGAATAAGTAACCTTAAGTTTAGGAAAAGAGGAATTATCCAAACTTTCAGAACACAAATTTAAGAAAAGGTTGAAAAACACAAAACGGAGCATCCAAAATAAAAGAAAAGGTATGAAATAAGTGAAATCAGAGTCTTAGAATGATTACAAAAAGAAAATAGGGCAGAAGAAAGCTTTCTAAATCATTAATGGTCAACACAAAATAATAAACAATAGAGCTCAGAAACTATGTATTTATATATAGTGCCAAAATTCTTGCGAAAAAAAATCCCTTTTTTTTTAATGCAATCTGGCCATTTCTGCCTAATATTTAAAATATTTATACCTGTGTAATCCGATATAGTAGCTCCTAGCCAAGTGGCTATTTAAATTAATATGAAGTGAATAAAATTTAAATTTAAATTCTTCAATTGCAACAGGCACATTCAAGTGCTCAGTAGAAATATATGACTGGTAACAACTATATGAGCAGCACAAACATAGACTACTTACATCATTTCAGAAAGTTTTATTGGAAATTTCTAGTTTAGAATATTCACATTTAACGTAATCACCAATCCATTTAAATCTACCCTCATGTTATCTGTCTCTTAACAGTCCATTTTTTCTTTAAATTTTATCTCCCTCTTTTTCTGCCTTCTTTTCATTAATAAAATAATTTTTAGCATATCATCATTTTCTCTGCTATTAACTTACTATCCCTCTTTGCTTTGTATTTTTAGCAGTTGCTCTAGAGGTCTATATTAAACATCTCTAACTTACCACAGTCTTCTTCAAATACTACTACTATGCCAGTTCACATACAGTTTTTAAAAATATTACGGGGGGGCCTCCCTAGTGGTGCAAGGAGTTAGGTCTCAACACTATGAAGCTACTGCAGCACTGCTACGGCAGCCACTGCAGCACAAGTTGGATCCCCAGCCAGGGAGCTTCCCATATGGCGCAGCAGACCTCTCCTGTGTCGCCCACTGCTCCCCTCAGCAGTGTATGTCAGTTAATCTGCCTGTTCTGCTCCCCACTCTGTCTCTGGTGAATCCTCTCACCCCTCACCCTCACACCTCTGGCCTATACCTCAGCCCTTGTATGCATAAATAAATCTAAATAAAATAAATCTAAAAAAAATCATAAAAACAATAATAATAAATAAATATTGTTACCATACATTTTACTTGTGCAATGTTAATATGTATGGTCATTTCCAGGATCTCTCAAGTGTAATTTTGATGATAAATATATTTTTTGGAAAACACAAAACCCTGAAACAGAGGTGTACTATTTTAAGTATTTTGGCTCCCTGGACATTATAAAGATTCCAAAAGAATTTATTTTAGTCATAATTCTGGCACTTGCTAAGTTAATAAGAGATAAATAAATTTGTCACTTACAAATTTTACATCATAGCCAGTATTACTGTCTCCTCAAACTTCAATTTTAGCATTTAAGCCAATACTGGTAACTTTATTATCTCAAACTCAGAAAGGGTTTTAGATTTTGTTTCATATCCCCTTATCTTCATGCTTCTATGGTAGAACTTTAAAAGAATACAGAACTTAAAAAAAAAAATCTTAAGATCTACCACACAGGTAAGTAAATTATCTATCATATTAGTAGTAAATTGACCTTGCAGCCTCTGTATTCGTATGTTAATATAACATACATTATGTTCAAGGTTTTGGTTTTGGTTTTGAAGATGCATATAGGTTTTATCTGTTTAATCTATATTTTTTTAAATACATATTTTGTATTTTTTTAAATACATATTTTGTATTTTTTTTAAAGATTTATTTATTTATACATACAAGCTGGGGTACGGCCAGAGGCGTGGGGCGGTGAGAGGGTTCACCAGAGATAGAGTGGGGAGCAGAACAGGCAGATCAGAAGCACACTGCTGAGGGGAGCAGAGGGCGAGGCAGGAGAGGTCTGCCGCGCCATGTGGGAATCTCCCCGGCCGGGTGTCGAACTCGCGTCGCAGCTGCCGACAGCTCCACAGCGCAGCACTCAACCGCTGTGCCACCAGGGAGGCCCTCTGTATTATTTTTGCTGCTGGGTCTTTCTTTTTTATTTTTTAATTACTTGATTTCATTGAATCCATTATTTTCTTTTCACATTATATTCTTTACACTACTTTATTTTGTTAAGAAACAATAATTTCTGGATATTTTTGCATTTAGTAGTTTAGGTTGAGAAACCAGACCAAGATAGGACTTGCTCCACCCAAGTCTGTGCGAGTACTTTTCTTTTTTTTTTTTTTTTTAAGATTTATTTATTTATGCATACAAGCTGGGGTATAGGCCAGAGGTGTGGGGTGGTGAGAGGATTCACCAAAGACAGAGTGGGAAGCAGAACAGGCAGATCGAGCAAAATACACTGCTGAGGGGAGCAGCAGGCGAGGCAGGAGAGGTCTGCTGCGTCATGTGGGAATCTCCCCTGCTGGGCATCGAACTCGCACCACAGCAGCCAACACCAGGGAGGCCCTGTGCCAGTACTTTTCATGTACACAAATACACCTGATCCCCTGAGGCAGGCTGTGATCACCTGTATCACTCACAAATGCAATGGTCTCACTTCCAAAACAAATCCATATAAATATGGCTTTTGATTCACTAGATCGGCCTTACATTGTATCTTTTGACAAAATATATTTTGTGGTTAATTTCTCATAAATACATAGTTTCATTTTAGATAGCAGACAGTGAGAAAATATACTCTTTTTCATGGCAACAAGCACAACTGTCATATAGGTATTGGCTGACAATTAATAAAGTCCTAATTTCTAAAAACAAATTCACACCCAGTGAGCTGAAAATGCACAGTTATTTCAGTATGGCTGCAAAGGGCACATTAGGAACCAACACAACTTAATCCCCAAAAACCTAACAAGACTATAGAAAATTAATGTATCACCTTAGGTTGAGCAGCACCACTCTTTTTCCTTTTTAATAAAAGAGACAGTTCTGTGAACTCAAAAGTTAAGAATGTAAAAAAGGTTAGCTAAAAACAGCAATCACTAAAACTCAGCTCCCCAACAAGAAGCTTTTTGGGCACTTACCCAAGTCTTCCTAGTATCTCAAGCTCAGGAACTTGTGGTCCACATGATTCTATTTGCAACGGTTGGTATTCATATAAAGCTTCTTCAAGTTTTTGAATAGGTGCTGATGCAATATGTTGACCCTGTTAGAAAAATGAAGAATTCATTATCTTTGAATATTCTTATTTGTAGTCACATTAAAGATGAACAAAATTCTTCATGTTAAAAATAGTATCCATTATATGTGCTGTTTCATGGGTACAATTTATTACTGAGACACACATTATATAATTAAAATAAAGTCACAATTTAAAGAAAACTGAATCCATTATTAAATTCAAATTTAGTCTTAAAAGAGTACAGTAGTTTAGTGTCAATGAAAGAACTCAGTTAATATATAAGAATAGTCTATCTTTACATGTTTTTGAAACCATCCAAGACTGTAAATAGATCAGTAAGTTTTGAGCTCAAATGGTACGAATCAAACCCCTGGAACTGCAAATGGACCGATCAGGCTTGAAAGGTGATAACTATGAAGGCAATATAAGCCAGGGCAGCAGTCAGCATGAACCCATTCACCACATAGGATTCATCAGATGGCTTCAGACACACTTATCTGGAGTCTTCGAGACCTTCACAAACCTTCACAGACCTCCACATCTGCTCTCTGCTTAAAAGTTCAGCCTGACCACTGTTCCTTCCTCTGGCCCTGCCTCCAACATCGCCTGGCAATGGATGGCACCGTTCACCTTTACCCAGTGTTTCTGTAAGAGTTGTCTGCCATTAGCTTATGTGGCATCTCTAAGAGCTATAACATTGGTGATTGGTACCTCTGGTTCTACCACCTGCTGATCAGTGCTGACCTGTAACCAGTACTGCTTACCTATGCCCAGCCCCTCTGAGAGCTGTCCACTGCTTCTGATTCTCTGGCACCACCTCCTAGTGCTGCTGACTCTGGTGCTGTCCAGTTCAGTGTCTGGTGCTGCACAGCCCACACTCTGGATAGCTGATGCTGACTGCTACAGCACTACCTCAGCAGTACCACCTGTGATCACCTCCAACAGCTACTGTAAGTTGGATCCTGGCCCACAACTTAACTGATGTGCCACCAGCTATTGGATCTACTTGAAAAGACAATGTCGTCTTGCAATGAGCAGTCTTTGCTTTGGACTCCTGGACACTACAGACACTACCTGGGGTAGGATAGCCAGCCATTGGTGGCCTGAGAAACTTCTTTACCCCAATTTCTCCTTTGTTAATCAAGTCCATTGTTGTTGCACCCTGAGCCTAAGCCATGTCGTGCACTTAAAAGCACACAGGTGAGGACCTACAAATCATGACGTCCCCCAGGCTTTGCATGGTTTCAGTTTCATTGGATAGGGATATGAATGTAGAATGACAACAGATGAGCACCAGAAAATCACTGAATTGTACAGTTTGAGTGATTTTTATGGTAGAAAAACTATACTGTGAAAAGCAGTTTACAAAATAAAAATTTTAAGACAGTTGTGGTGCATATCAATTCAACATTGCTGACTACTAAATATCCTAGTAGAAATTTTTAGTTAAACTGGCTAAAAATGTAAGATTAACCTGAGAAATTTAGCTATTATCAGCATCAAAATGAGTCGTCAAACATACCCACATTGAATTAACTTTCACAAGTATAACACAAATCTGAGACCCTTCTATTTTTTGTTATTTTGCCATTATAAATAATAAATGGCAAATTACTTAGGCCTTCTGGAAACAGTACTTCTAAAACCTTGGAGAAAGTCTCCTCAACAAATGGTGCTGGGAAAACTGGACAGCCACATGCAAAAGAATGAAATTAGACCACCATCACATACTGTACACAAAAATTAAAACAAAATGGATTAAAGACTTGGATGTAACATTGGAAACCAAAAAATACACAGAAGAAAGCATAGCCAAAACACCCCATAGCCTCAGTCCAAGTAGGACTACATCAAACTCAAAAGCTTCTGCACAGAAAAAACACTACCACTAAAACAAAGACACTCTCCTGTAAGGGAGAATATATTTGCACATCATACATCTGACAAAAGGCAAATATCCAAGATATACAAAGAACTTCACATAATTCAAGAACTACAAAAACCCAGTTAGAAAAAATGGGCAGAAGATCTAAACAGATACTTCTCCAAAGACTATGTAGAGATGGCAAATAAGGACATGGAAAAATGTTCGCCATCACTTATCATCAGAGAAATGCAAATTAAAATCAACATGATATAAGATCTCACATCTGTGAAAATGAACCATATCAAAAAGTCCAGAAACAATAAAACTTAGTGAAGGTGCAGAGAAAAAGGAACGCTCATACATACTGTTGATGAAAATGTAGACAAATCCAGTCCATTTGAAAAATAGTATGGCAGTTTCTCAAAATAGTAAAAGCAGACCTATCATATGATCCAGTAATTTTACTTCTAGATATCTACCCCAAGAATGCAAAACCACTAATTTGAAGATATATAACCACTCCTATGTTCACTGCAGCACTATTTACATTATTAAAGTTATAGAAACAGCCTCAATACCCAAAGACAGATGAATGGATTAAGATGTTATGTATACACAATGGAATACAATGCAGCTATTAAAAAAGATGGAACTCTTGCCATTTGCAACAATATGGATGGACTAGAGAGGATTATGCTAAGCAAAATAAGCCAGGAGAAAGGCAAATATCAAGTGGTTTCACTCATGTGTCAACCACAGAAAATAAAACCAAGGGTCCAACAAAACTGAACCAAAACAAACCCTAGAAATCTGACTGTAGAACTGAAAGTACAAGAGCAAGAGGGGGAGGGTGAACAGCAACCATGGAGGAGGTCAACAGACCACGGAGGTAGACTATGGGTGCCTTGGGTGGTATATGCAGTATGGTAATATAAATCTAAAGAGGTTGAACCTATACCCGTGAATCATATACAATGTTGTCAATCAATTTTACATCAATAAAAATGAATAAAGAAAAATGAATTGCATATGGACAACAGCAACAACAACAAAAAAATATGGTTAGAAGGCTACGGCTCAAGGACATTTTTGCTGGCTGTAAGCAGGGTTTCCAGAACAAAAGGAAGTCAATAACTCTTCTTACATTTGAAGATGTTTATGCTTGAGACAAACCTAAATTCTGTCTAGGCAAGAGATGTTTTTATATGTAACTTCTGTTGGCAAACTGAATAAAACTAAAGTAATCTGAAGAAAATTTACTCACCCATGGAATTTGACATGGTTCATGCCAAATTCTGAAGCAACCTTCCTACTAAGACCATTGGACACAGAACCCATGGAATAATCCAAATCCCTCAAGATTTTAAACTTATTGAAAAACAAATAAATCAAAGTGGGCTTGTTCTCTTGTAAAACAAACAAATAAATGGTGCTTGAGGGTAAAAACGCAGTAAGAAGAGTAAAAGCAATGCAGTAAGAAGAGTAAAAGCAACTCATGCAACCTTAGGTAATATTCACATTCAGGGGAGAAAAAACTACCTGCAAACTCCACACTCACTCATGGAATTAATGTCTTTATCTCCTGGAGTGTAACAAAATGAAGCCCTGTTTCTCCTCTAAGATAAACCTCAGAGCCCTGGATTATACTTCAATCATTTTGTTAGTCAAAAATATTCCATTTATGTAAAGATTTTCTAAAAATCAGCTCACTTCCATAGAGAAAAAGATATAAACATTTGAAGAACACTACAAATTTCTGTTGACAAAGGAAAATAAACATGGCTGTAATTTTAAGTAAAAATCTAATCATTATATTAATACACTCATTTAGGAAGCAGCAACTCATACAGAGTATCATTACTAAAAAAATACAGTTGTCTAATAAAAATAACATTCACAAACTTAATGATTATTAGCATATATGTTGTTGAAATAAGCAATAAAATCTACCGAAAAAGAAACTACCTTTTCAATATTGATAAATCAGCATATTACTTTGTTAAGTGCCACAGAAGAGGTTGTAATTCACAAAGTATCAGCAATTTAGGATGATTCTAGACTCCTTTAACATAATTCATAACATTGTAAAGTTTTGTCTTACTTAACTTTTATTTGCCAGGTTAGTCCCATATCAACATATCTGCCAATATGCTTGTATGTTTGCTAAATTTTCTTTGTATAACTTACCTGTTTCACATATCTCCCCCCATCCACTGCCATGCCTTATAACACAGTGCCTGACATCAAAGAACTGATCAGTGTTTTGTTGATAGGATGAATGTGTGAATGTGTGTAAACAGTCATCAGGTATACTGATGAGAACACTAAAAAGTTGTAAAACGGGGAGTTAGGTTTCCAAATTCAACACATTTAAGAACTCTCTTACTAACAATAAACAATTAGAGTTTATTAATCAAATGTACTATGAAAACATATAAGGAATACATCTACAATTTCTCTACACTTTAATACTGTTTTCTTTCATTTATTCATTATACAGAGTCACTGGATGTTTTTTATTCCTAGGCTGGAAATGTGTTTCTGGCCACTTAACAATTCATTTTAGGGGCCTCCCTGGTGGCGCAACGGGTTAAGTTGCAGCACTATGAAGCTATCCACAGCCACTGCAGCAGAGTTTGATCCCTGGCCAGGGAGCTTCCCACATGCCGCAGCAGACCTCTCTTATCTCACCCCGCTGCTCCCTTCAGCAGTGTACTTCAGTAGTTCTGCCTGTTCTACTCCCCACTATGTCTCTGGCGAATCCTCGCACCACCCCACACCTCCGGCCTACACCCTAGTTCTTGGATGCATAAATAAATATTTAAAAAAATTCATTTTAGCAAAATGAATTTCGTGAATTTTCATGGTAAAAGAACTTCGCGGTTATTCTGTTGCAATCACCACCTATTCACATAACAAATATTGTACACTGGCTATATGCCAAGATCTGAAAGTACAGCAGTGAACAAAATACTTATAAGTGTCTGCCCTCAGTGAGCTTATAATCTAATAAATCTCTTTTCAATGGGAATTTACCTTTCATTTCTTAGAATTATCTAAATGCAAAAAAAAAAAAAAACAGGATGAAGAGGAAAAGGAGGAAGATAGAAGTAGCAAGAGGACAAGAAAGTGAAGGAGGAAGAAAGGAGAGGGAGAGAGGGAGGGAGGGAGGTAAGGAGGGAGAGAGGGAGGAAGGAAAAACAAGCAAACAAGCAAGAGAGTGTGGTTGTTTTCATAAACGAGGTTCTAGCACATGTTAAATTTATCAAATAATGCATTATATTACTAAAGAAACTAGAAACTAGTTTATATCATTCTTCTCAAAGCATTAGACCACTACAATTCTAGGGGTTATTTCCAGAGAAAATAACTACAGAAGACCTTCTAGAAAATAAATTAAGTTATTGTTGAAGTACTTCCATGTTCATAAGTATCCTAATAATTTAAATATTTATGTAAACATTTGTACGTATATTTTGTTGTGTGTACAGATATTTTTATCTATTCAAATGTATTTATACAACTGCATATGAATTTTAGTTGAGTATATACCCACATATGATTTTTTAATGGGACAGGGAATACTTAAAGATTATATCTAGCACTGCCTTCAAGATGTTCATTCTAAGTAGTGTTTTATGTTTGCAATTCAGTTGTTTTCAGTTTATTTTAGGGCCAAGTACATCAATTTTTTTATACTATGCTGTTCTGGTCACTCTAGGGTGATATCAGTCTGTCATCACTGCAACAGCTGCATGGTAATAACTTCCTGGTAGCACATAATTTCATGGTAAGAACAATTTCTTCCCTGCCATAGAAAATGTTTTCTCTAATTTCTTTCAAAATTTATGGTAAACAGCCTAAGACAAATGAGGGTCAAGACCTTGCATAGTGAGGTAACTATATACTTATGTTGGCACTGCTCTAAACTAAAATGAACTAGGGTAATACAATTTCTCTAAACTTCATTTTCATCTACAATGCGGGTGGAAGGAGCGAATCAGGGAACTAGATGTTCTTCCAGGTCTAACCTGCTATGATTTCATAATCATTAAGTAAAAATAAGCCACTATCTCACAATATATCATAAAAATAAATATAATTTTCTCCATATTTAATGTAAAATAATTTTATTAATAGCAGTAGAAAAAGAAAACAAACACTACGCCCAGATTCCCAACTCCGAAAATCATCAGACTACATTCCCTCTCTGAATCCATGTTCAGAAAGAGTAGAATATAATTTTTTTAAATATACAATTGATTCTTCTAAGCATTCCAGTGCTGACTTATACCCCCCCCCCCAAAATAAGCCTTCAAGAGTATTTCATGTCTTATTCCCCCCTGGTGGTGCAACGGGTTAAGCACAGCACTATGAAGCTGTCCATGGCAACTGCAGCGTGAGTTCCATACCCGGCCAGGGAGATTCCCACAAGGCGCAGCAGACCTCTCCTGCCTCGCCCACGGCTCCCCTCAGCAGTATACTTCAGTAGATCTGCCTGTTCTGCTCCCCACTCTGTCTCTGGTGAATCCTCTCACCACCCCACACCTCTGGCCTACACCCCAGCTTGTATGCATAAATAAATAATTTTTTGGAAAAAAAAAGAGTATTTCATGTCTTTAAATGTGGTGCTAGAAGTCTGATTACCAATTTTCCCAAAAGTTTTCCTTCTCAAAAAAAAACAAAAACCCACATACAAAACAGACTTTTTGGAATGTGAAAGAGGTTTCACTGTGAATACAATAAGATTAGCACCATATTTTTCTACCTTGTTCGTAATAATCCATTCATATGCTTTAAAATTCAAAGGGCCTCCCTGGTGGTGCAATGGGTTAAGTGCAGCACTATGAAGCTATACCAGAGCCACTGCAGCATGAGTTCGATAGCCGGTCAGGGAGATTCCCACATGGTGCAGCAGACCTCTCCTGCCTTGCCCTCTGCTCCCCTAAGCAGTGCACTTCAGTCGATCTGCCTGTTCTGCTCCCCACTCTGTCTCTGGTGAATCCTCTCACCACTCCACACCTCTGGCCTACACCCCAGCTTGTACGCATAAATAAATAGGTCTTTAAAAAAAAAAAACTCAAAGAAGAATTTCTGGAACTATCAAATTACAACCCCAGATATTAAATTAAAAAAAAGCATTTCTAACTATAAAACATTGTTGAAAGGATAGGAGACTTGAAGAGATGGAAAGGTATTCAATTTTCATGAACTGCAAGACTTAAGGTCACTGGGGCCACCCTGGTGCTGCATGGGTTTAAGTCTCAGCACTTACGAAGCTATCAGCAGCCACTGCAGCATAAGTTCAATCCCCAGCCAGGGAGCTTCCCACATGGCACAGACCTCTCCTGTCTAGTCTGCTGTTCCCCTCAGCAGTGTATTTCAATACATCTGCCTGTTCTGTTCCCCACTCTGTCTCTGGTAAATCATCTCAGCCCCCTGCACACCTCTGGCCTACACCCCAGCTTGTATGCATAAATAAATAAATCTTTAAAAAAAAAGAATTAATGTCATTAAAATGACTATATCACTTAAAACAATATATTCAGCGCACCCCTATCAATACCCCAATCACATTCTTCACAGAAACAGAACAAAAAAAAAAAAAAAAACAATGAAGTTTATATATGGAACTATAAAACACACCAAAGATCAAAAACACTAGTGAGAAAAAAAGAACAAAAATGGGGGTGTTACACTCCCTCACTTCAAAACTAGACTATAAAGTGATAGCAATAAAAAAAGGTTGGCATTGGAATAGAGCGGCAGAACAGAATTGAGTATTCAAAAATTAAACCATACACACATAGACAACAAATTTACAACAAAGGTGCTAAGAACTTACAATAGAGCAAGGAACATCCCTTTAATAAACGTGTTGAGGAAACTGGAAAGCTGCATGCAAAAGATGAAATTAGACCAATATCTCACACCATAGATAAAAATTAACCCAAAACAGATTAAAGAGTTAGATGTAAGATGGATGCATAGAAGAAAAACATAGGTGATATGCTCCTTGACACCAGCCTTAGAGATGTTTGGAGATTCAACTCTTAACAGCAAGGAAAATATATGCAAAAATAAAAAAGTGGGACTACATGTTTTGCTATTCTGAACAGCAAAAGAAACAAAAATAAAAAAGTGGGACTACATCTTTTGCTATTCTGAACAGCAAAAGAAATCTGCATCAAAACAAAAGCCACCCTACTAAATGGGATAAGGTATTTGTACATCATATGTCAAACGAGTGGTTAGTATTCAAAAAATAGAAAGAGCTCAAAAAACTCAACAATTGAAAAAAAAAACAAAAACAAAAAAAACAGTTATAGGGCCTCCCTGGTGGTGCAGTAGTTAAGCGCCGTGCTGTGGACCTGGCGGCAGCAGCAATGTGAGTTTGACTCCCAGCCAGGGAGATTTCCACATGGCGCCGCAGACCTCTCCTGCCTAGCACGCTGCTCCCCTCCGCGGTGTGTTTCCATCGATCTGCCTGTTCTGCTGCCCACTCTGTCTCTGGTGAACACTCTCGCCGCCCCACGCCTCTAGCCTGTACCCCAGCTTGTATGCATAAAGAAATAAATCTTTAAAAAAAAACAGCAGTTATAAAATGGGCAATAAATCTGATACAAATACTTCTTCAAAGAAGACATTTAGATGTCCAAAAGGCACAGGAAAAGATGTTCATCATCTCTTAATGGAGAAATGCTTTTCATATGCCAATCGTATCTGTATCTATAAACAAATATGGGAGAATGACTATTATCCAAAGGACTAGAAAACAAGTGTTGGAGAGTATGTGAAGAGAAGGGAACTGTTACACACTGTTGGTGGGAATGTAAACAGGTGCAGCCATTATGAAAAACAGCATGAAGAAAACTCAAAAATTAAAAATAGACATTCCATATAATCCAATTAGCCCACTTCTGGATATTAACCCAAAAAATACAAAAACACTAATTCAAGGAGATATATGCTCTCCCATCTTTTATTGTGGCATTTGTTTACATTAGGCAAGAGCTGGAAACAACCTAAGTGCCCATGGACAGATAAGTGAATTAAGAAGATATGGTATATATACACAATAGGATACTTCTCAACTCCAAAAAAAAGGATGAAATCCTGTTATTTGCAACAACATCACAAAGTTATGTCCAGTATTTAAATGGAGCTGGAGGGAATTATGCTTAGTGAAATAAGTCAGACAATGAAAGACAAATACTGTATGGTTTTGCCTTTATGTGGTAATACAGTAAAAACAAAGAGATAAATAAACGAAAATAAACTTCTGGACTATAAGACAATTAGTGGCTACCAAAAGAGAAGGGGAAGGGGAATGGGTAAATTAGAAAGAGGACAATGGTATATAGAGAATGACAGAATTCGACATTTAGTGTCAAGCTTAGTCTAGTATATACAATTACTGATTCTCAATGACACACACTTGGAACTTAGAAAGCAATGCTACTTCAATAAAAAGTATTTTTTTAAATATTTATTTATACATACAAGCTGGGGTACAGGCCAGAGACGTGGGGCGGCGAGAGGGTTCACCAGAGACAGAGTGGGGAGCAGAACAGGCAGATCAGAAATACACTGCTGAGGGGAGCAGCGGGCAAGGCAGGAGAGGTCTGCCGCACCATGTGGGATTCTCCCTGGCTGGGCACCAGACTCGCACTGCGCACTGCCAACAGCTCCACAGCACAGCGCAGCGCAGCGCTCAACCGCTGCGCCACCAGGGAGGCCCAATAAAAAATAATTTTTAAAAATGTTAAAATAGCATTTCCATAAATTCTTTTCATTGGTATCTAACAAATAGGGCTTAAATATGAACTAAACATAATAATATATTTGTAAATACATAATTAGTTTTCAGAAAGACAAGGTCCCAAACTCAGGTTAACATTAACTATGAAAAGAGTAGCTTTTTTTTGCCCGCTAATCTATTTTATCTATAAATTGCATTCATATAAATTTGCCTCCAAAAAAATTCAAAAATGAAGACAAGAAAGGAACTAAGCTAGTCATCTCTATCTCAGCTAATTCTATACCCATATAACACCCATGAGAGATACAAATGTTTTCTAAAACAGTACGAAATAACACAAGTGATTGACTTAAGGTCAACATGCCTACATAGTGAAGTCACACCTCACACATGGATTAGGTCCTAAAGTCAGAGTAATGTAAAAACTAGTCAAAATAAATCTTTAAAATCCTTTAAATAGTCCAGGAAGTCTTTTATACATTGTACTGCACATATTGTATCTCTTTATATAAATCCAATTCAATTAGCTTTTCTTCCAGCATTAGAATAGATTACACTTTATTCTATGGAAAAACCAGAAAACGTAGTTGGTTTGCTTTTAGCAACCACTTTTTTTTTTTTTTTTCTGGCACAAGAAAAGAATCCTTTGCTATTTGTCTCTCGCTAGTTTGGTGTTATTTTAAACTTTAGTTGAATTCAAGTAAGTTAAATGTATGTATTGTATGGCTCTTGGACATGAGAGGTATATAAGTTGTGAACTGTAAGAAACTGAAAAGGAGGGGAAGAAAGAGCATTCCTAATAAAGGAAATGTTAATATCAAGAACAACTTCAATACAGAAGTGAAAATGAAAGTCAGACTATAAGTGATAGAATAAGGGTTGGGAAAGTAGAAACATTGAGAAAACCCTATTATTGCTTTCATCAAAATATAAGATAAAATAAAAATCAGGACATATAGCATTTTAAAGAAAATGTACAATCCAAGGAATGATTGTTTGTTTAGTTTTTGTTATTCTAGGTTTTATTTCTCTTTAAGCACTGATAAATAAGGCAGTGAAGAAAAGTATTATTTTTACATTCTTTCTCTGATGCTTGTCTTCCTACTTAACTGCCATTTGTTGCCAAGAGGACATAGTGTTCAGCAAATCATATCTGTTTCTATAAAAAGATCAGAAAAGAAAAACAGCAAGGAGACTACTTCATGAGACAAAACCTGTCTCCTTAAAAGAGTTTATTTAATTTTAAGAAAAAGGGCATTTGTCAGAAATTTTTGGCATATAGCATTTTAGTTCATTAACCTATTAAAGTAATAACAAAAACAGTTTCCAAGAAAGACTACCAATTTGGGCACTTTAAGTGATCTTTTAATAAATAGAAAATAACTTACACATAAGTCTAAATTTTGGAATGTGACAAAATATGAAAAATACTTTATATAAAGTTCTCTGCAAATATTGCTTTTAATATGTAAGCAAAAATAAGATTAGTAGTGTTCTGAACTGGAAATTTTTTTCAGTATAAAGGTAGCAAAAAGCTTCCTTACACCATAATGGACTGAATAATTCAAAAGATGATAGTTTATTTAGCTATAAGTCCTCTGTGTATTACAGCATTTGGTACATATTAGGAATGTTTCATAAACAAACAAATGTTTTGTAATGATTTCCATTATCCCATTCCCTCCAATCCCCTAACTCAATGCCATCCCCTCAAAAATTATGTAACACATCTCCTAGTTCAACTTGAGGTCACTGTAGAAAATAAATGAACTAAGCCAAACTGTAACTAACTTTATCCCTTTTCTGTCCTAAAAGAAAATAATAAATACTATGAATACCCTCACCATCCCAATCTGCCTTCTTCACAAACATATAAATACCACCAACACCATTCTAAAACCACTATGCAATTAGATCTAGATTCTAAATGCAGAATAGAACAGAACTTTTATAAAGAATGCCGACTCTCTTTTCATTTGTAATTTTAAATCAAATGTCATTATCTAAAAGTCATAAAGATAAGGAACGTGATTACTACCAGTGGGTTTCCATATGCAAAAGACACAAATATTTATTAAACACCTACAGGTGTCATGAATGGTGGTAGGTACTACACATGCATTCAAGGTATTATTTGTCTAATTTATGGGAAAAGAAACTGATGTTTTCCAGGTTTTAAGCCCTATGCAGTGAGAATCTACTCTGTACTTTTTATTACATGACACAGTGTAAAAATTCATTTATCTAAATATTTAGTGAATGTAGGCTCTGTGAAAGTATGATAGAAAGTATGTACCATCAGAACTTATCCTGTTTTCAAGCATTTTACAATAAATATTCACATTTTTAAACATAAATTAGAAAATACTCATTGTTCTAAAACATAATACATTAAGCGCTTTTTAAATTACTTGCCCTAGTTCATTGTAGCACATAGCTCAATTTTACTTTTAGAAACATTCACATTAACCTATTCCATATACATTTAGATTGTTGAAAATTTCACCTGTATTGAGATATCTGCGTCACACTTTTTAGATACTCTCACAGTTCAATCTTTTCTTAATAACAAGCAAAACTATTATCTTCTTCAAACAACATACAAATTGATGACTTATTTATAAGCAATGTAAACTGAATACATTTTGAAATATTAATCAGAAAGACAATTTCAACTAGAAATAAAAACTCCTAGCAATACAAACGTAACCCACCTTCCTAGAAAGTTGACAATAACCAACCCTTTAAATCACATTTACAGGTCCATCTTTCATAATAATAGACATTTTAGGTTTATGATGTGAATTATAAAAGCAAGCAGAAAAACAACAATTTGGGTTAATTTTTCATCCAGGAACATGTTTGTAACTGAGCATAAATGTTGCATATTAGATCCCCACTTTATGATATATCCATTATATGAGCAAATCACTTTATGATGAAGCCTTCCTACAAAAGATAAATCACATTAGAATTTAATATTCATATTATGATGGGAGATTTGTGGGTGGGGCATTTGAATAACTGTTTGCATAGGAGCCAACAGCAGCTTATTTATCTGCTTGACAATCTTTTGTCATGCAGTCCATTGGTTTTTTTAGTATAGAAATGTTTTGTTTTTTAGTCCTTATGTAACCTTTCATAGAAGTGGTTGTTACTGAATTGTGTAAACTATAGTACTAAACTGTAACCATAAGTCTTAAAGAGTATTAAGGAGAAATTTTCAGTTATATTTAAACAAGAAGTTGGCATGAGCAATAGCCACAGTGATGGAATGATAGCAGAGCAAAAGCAAAGAAAAAAGACTCCTTTGGTCCAAAAAACCTCCTGAAAAAGAGGCTTATCAGGTCCTCAAAGTCACCCAGACAAAGCAGGGCCTTGTAGGAAAGTTTCAGAACTCAGAGTTAAACAATTAGAATGATTCCTACATGATTCCAGGCAGCAACAATGTGACCACATTTGCCTCAGACCATGAGATGTGAAACCTCATGGCTACAAAATGCCAGATAAAATTTCCTTGGCCTGAGCAGCAGCCTCACTCCTGTCTGCCCACCTGTGACTATGCAGGTGCTTCTTTTCACCAACTCTATCCCTCTGCGGGGCAGCTCTCCTCAAGGCTGCCTGCTTGCAACCATGCAAGCCTCTCTTAGGCCTGTCCCTTTCGAGGCAATTCTTCCTGCCTACTCATGCCCATGCGAGTGCTCTCTGCTCTTCTGTCTCCATCTTAAATAAACTTGTTCTTCAAACATAAAAAAAAAAAAATTCCTTGGCCTTTATTTATGCATCCAAAGGACTGATGGGGTGAATTAAATGGTGCCAGAGAACTACTGCAAGATTCTACCTGGAAAGATTTTCAGTAATGTCTTTGTCAAAGTGACCTCTCAAACCATAAAAATGCTTCTTACAGTGGAAACTTAGGTGACCTGGGGATTTCCAAATTTGAAGTCTGTTCAGGAACTCAATTTTGAAATGTTGTCAAGCCACGGTCAAGAATAAGACTACCCTCTGCCAGACAACATGCTGACGGAGGAACACATGGGAGAAATTTGGTGTCATCTCCTGGGAAGACTTCATTCATGAAAATGCCTTCAGGGGAAGTATTTCCAGGTGATCTCAGAGTTCATGCATCCTTTCCAGCTCATAGTGGCCTGCCATGCTTACAGTAGACTTCCTCAAGGAGGTAAGGCTCACTTGGCCATGTAGGTGAACCTATCAGTCATCCAGCAGCCGAACTAAACCCACAAACTGGAGATGCTCAAGCAGGCTCTTATCATCACAGTCCAATTCCAAGGGAAATTTTCCTGTGTTTTCTGCTGCCTTCTCTGAAATAAGCAAAGTGCTGATACCATAGAGGGAATCCTGTTTTCTCATATCTTATACCCTGGGGTATGGTGAATGAATAACCAAGCATGTATACAAGAAGGTGTGCACCAAGCCCAGAGACATGCTTGAACTTGGGGGTTACTAGGGTCTTGTTTTGGAAAGAACTTAAA
Organism: Scalopus aquaticus; assembly: GCA_004024925.1. NCBI lineage: Eukaryota > Metazoa > Chordata > Mammalia > Eulipotyphla > Talpidae > Scalopus > Scalopus aquaticus. The sequence goes on along the minus strand of PVIJ01010205.1, from coordinate 42,892 downwards.
ATAAAATTAGAAGAACACAACATGAATAAGAAAGGAAAAAAAGGAAGGGAGGCAGGGAGGAAAGAAAGAAAGGAGACAAGAAATCATACAAAAGCATGATGGTGTAAAAGTTAGTGAATTGGTTGCAAGAATTTGGTTTCTCCCACGCACTCCACTAGCAAACTCTAAGTGATTTTGAAACAACCTTTCCCAATTTAAGCTATTTATTTTTAATTTCATCTTTTTAAAGAATATAAAAATGAAATCTTTGGTGTTTTTGTTCTATTGTATAAATTAGTTTTATATAATAAGCTTAATTATGTGCCAAAATGTTCAAATTAGGACAAATTAGAACAAATTATACAGTATTGATATATTGTTGGGTTAACATCATGATATTCTCACTGTATGATCACTTCTGCAAAATGGATTAATTCTGTAAAGTCTGTACACAGACTACCACATAAGTCACTTTACTTTTTAGCTTTTAAAGTCTTCATGAATGTGTAAATACTTGTAAAGATAAATAAAAATAGAGAGGTACATTTAGTAAAATAGTGCCCAAAAAAACAAGCAGTAAGTATGGGAGAACTGCTGAGCTTTTGAAGGCTTTCTGAGAGGTACAGATTTGAAAAAAAGCACTAATATTCTACCAAGTTGCTGAGACAGGTGCTACTAACAATCAGCTATACTTTCTGAAACATAAAGATTATTAATCTCTGTACTGAAACCAATGACTGCCTACTATTTTGATTATTACAAGAGAGAAATCAAAAGGAACAGGGAGGAAATAATAGAAAGGAAGTTGGGGGGGGGGTCATCACTGCATGCCAAATACACCTTTAGGTAAAAAACAACTCTAAGTAAGGTCTGCATCTACTCAATTACTTACTTATATGTTTTCCGGTGTTCCTTAAACTAACCAAAAGCCTCTATTGGCAGGAGTCATGAGTTTTATACTCTCTCCACCTACTGTTTCTGAAATAATTCAGTTTACCACAAATACATGGATGTATTTTTGAGAACCTTGGAAGGAAAGTCATATTATATACGTATAAGACAGCATTTTTGCTGCTGCTGTTCATTTTGAACATTTTAATCATAAATTCAGGAGAAATATGGTCTTGGAGGCTTCTCCCTCAGATCACAGGTTTCATTAGAACTTACCCACACTCCCCTCCCCTACCCCAGCACACTCATAAACACAAAGCCCTGCATACTTTGTTCTACCAGTCACATTCAACTTTTATTATATGACCTCTGTTCTCAGCACTCCTCAGATTTTAACAAACATTTAAAAAGTCAATTTTTCCAAATCCAGGTAATTACCGTAAGAGTAATTTCAGAAGCTCTTTTAAAATATGCTTGCACAAGGTACCAAAGATACTGTTTTGAATCCACAGAAAAACATAGAAACAAATATAAAGTGAACAATATGTGTGAGGGTTCTTTTTATCATTTTTCATTATTTTAATGTTTTAAATGAACATTAATTCTTGAACAAGTTATACTATCTGTTCTACCATGTTTTTAAAGTTGCTTTCATTCAATTGTACAAGCCTGTGACCTCCATAACGACCTCTACAAAAGCAGTTGTGCACTTTACTGTGGTGCAAATCCTCACAGACAAGTTGAACCTGTTCTTTTTGGCACTGAGCCCTTGTGCTGAACACACAGCTGAGATTTATTATAAAAAGGAACTAAGGGGCATTATTGCACAACATTTATCCTTCACATAGAACCAAGTATAATCTTTTACAACCTTTGAGAGCTCTTAAATAAACATATCTTCTTTTAATTGCACAAAGAGTTTCTTATTTGTCACCAATAATAGCATATTGAGATTCATTTTACATTAGGAAAAAGCTAGCATACAAGCATTTGAACTAAGAATTGATTGTCTCTTAATATTTATTAAAAAGTTATAATATTTTTAATACTCAAACCTAGGATAATTACCTGCCTTGCTGTCTTTTAACGAGGTCAATGCAATGAACTAATTAATAAACATCTGTTTTCAAGGATCGATAGGTTTAGAAAAATCTTCCTACAGCATTCTTAAAGGTCTTTCTAAATCATTTCAGAGAAACCATTAACTTACTTTTACACTGTTTTGTGTTTTCTTTTTAATTCCAAAAATTGATTTAAATTCTCTTTCTCATGGCTCTTTCAAAACATTGTCTATCCTAAATAATTTTAACCTGGGTTCTGATACACACGACTGCTGCCAGTTAACTTCCTCAATTCAACAGATCTGAAAACCTGGGGGTAGGAGGAATTTCATGAATTCTAAGAGATATCTCTTATAATAGAAATTACCACACTATTTACATTAATTCTTCACGATTTGCCAAATGACTTATCAATACTTGCCTCCTTGAAAACAAAGAAACTAATATACACACAAAGATACTCTGTCGTGAAAAGGCAAGTTCAAACTAGCTTATCAGCTAATTGCTCAACATAAAAGAATCTAAAATATGTTGATTCAGGTGAATATTTCCTTGTTCTAAATTGTTTTAATTTTCTCATTACTATTAAGTGTACCAACATTTGAAAATGCCTATAGATCTTTGGTAAGGGCGAGGAAGATTGTTTAATGGGTATAGTTTCATTTTATAAGATGAAGACAATGGAAGTTGATGGTAGTGATAGCGGCACAACATGAATAGTGAACTCAACACTTAAAATGATAAAGGTGACATATTTTGTTATGTGCATTTTATCAAAATAAAAACTGTAATTAAAAATTTTTAAATATTGACTGCTGAACTTATTTTTTAATGGTAAAAAAAAAGCATCTAACAATACATTTTTAGGAATTAGAACTCAAACAAAACACATTCATAGATCACACCAAATACATTTTGTGAAGCTATTCGCTTATTCATCATTAAAACAGAAAACATTTTTCTTCAAATATGTACTTTCCGAAAAAACTAATTGGCATTGCATCTTTAAACAGATATAACTAGCATACAAAAAAAAATTATTAAACAATTTTATTAATATTAGTAATCTATGCCACATAGGTCAACATAAAAAGTGATGAGAATAACTATAAAACATGGATCAAACATGTAAAAATGCTTCAAGACCTCATCTTACACTTTGTAGAACTATGATCTTACACTATGTCAACACTGGTGGTATTTTTTAAATGCCTAAGCCTTCTAATTCATTTTGAAATGCATGTGCTTCAAGATTTCCATAACATCAAAACTACTCATGATGAAGTCATAACTATAATTAAAAATAACATCCAAAGAACCCATAGTTGCGATGTCAAGCAGGTTAACCTCCAAATAACTTAAAGCAGCTGTAAGAACAATCTCAGTCTTCACTTTGGCTCTTCACACCACAACAGCTTTCCTATGTATACTTCTTTCCAGCAAGAAAATAAGCATACATTCTATATGCCAATAACTCCTATTCTTTTAAATTCCCTTAAAAAAACACAATATTTCAAGAAACACAGACTATGGAGATCAATCAATCAAATCCTGCTCTACCGTGAGCAACATGTTTTAAACAAGCCTCACTTTCACTTATAAAATTAAAGGATAGAATAAAATAAAATATATCTAAAGGACATAGCAGAATGAAATGTCCACAGAATGCTACCACTAACTTTTCTATTATTACTGTAACAACATCTTCTTCAAGAAGAGGAAAAGGAGAAATATTTTGTCTATTTCCAGTCTCCTATTCACTACCAACAGGTAAAATCACCAAAAGTAATTGCAATCATCAACATATGAAAAGTAACCTTTCAAAAGACTGCCTGTAAAAGTTAGAATTCAAAATAACTTCTTACAGAAACAAAATTTTAAATAATGGTACAATCTTAGGCTAAGGATATATAAAACACATTGTCTTTAATTTAGTATAGAGCCTGGGAGTAATACAGAAGAGAAAAAGAAAAGCTTACTTTTCTCTTTCCTGGGTGCAACCTTGTCCTTTGGGAACATTTTAAAATTTCTGAAATTTTAGCTATTTCCCATGTTACCTTTTACAGACCTATACAGCACAGAGTACCTTTCCCAGGCATTACATGTCCCCACAACACTGTAACACTAAGCACCTAATTGAAAACACTCCACTCAAGCATACTGACTCCCAATATGATCCCTGGTCTTAAAGTCACCAACCTGCATATAACACAATCAAAACTTCCTGGTATCACTTAAGGTGTTAGGAGGAAAGAAATTACATTGCATGATTTGCTTAGTGGACATCTGGTTCTTATTTAGATCATTATTGCTTTAAAACGAACATTTGTAAAACACTTTTTTCTGGAACAAAATGTAAAGCAATAGTGTGGCCCCTTAAAAACATAGCGTAAGAAATAGTCACTGATCATTTTGTAACTTGCTTAATGTTTCTGAATTTTTAATAAATATCAACAAATTATCTGTACTATATTCATTTTTATGTTTCCCATATGTGAAAAAGAGATTCTCAAAAAGTATTAACATTTCACCATGACTCAAAGTAACATACGGGAATTCCATGAGGAGGAACGGGAATGGTACAGAAGCCCTGGGTAAAATTTAACTATCTATAAATAATGATATTCAGAGGATCTCAGAAGTAAGCAGGATATGAAAAATCATCTGTAGTCTTATTAGTCACAGGATTTTTTTTAATCCCTTTACTACCTCTAGTCCATGGCTAACCACCTCACAGTTTACAAAGAGAGGTCAAAGCACAAAAATAAAATTCTACATATCATGTAACTCCTACAAACCATAGTATTTGTTTTATAAAAACTGAACTAGAACTTCTCTTTGCCTTCTTTGTCTCATAAGACTTTCTAGAATACACAATTCTTACTGAAAAAGATGTTGTTCCTGAGAAAACCCATCATCACCATGGTAATACAAAACACAAATTATGAAACTTCCTTACCTATAATATTTTTTATCAAAAAGCACCAGATTATTTCTCAACTATTGAGTTTATCCAAAGTTTTGACTTATTCTGCACTCTTAGTTTCTGCTTCTAATTATTTCAACTAATGGACAAATCAATGCCTGTCATATATTCACCAGTCAAGAACTGCGTAACAAAAATTCCCATAAGATATGAACACAGTAAAGTATGGAACTACTCTTAGGGTTTCTATTACCTGCAAAATGAAATTAGTCCCCAAGCCATTTTACTTTTTAGTATATATCATTATTGCCTATTAGACTATTTATAACTTAGAACAGATCATTCTCCTTTTATGTTAAGACTGTTCAAAATTTTGGAAAATTCTGCATTCAATTCTAAAAGTTACTTTACTGTTTGGAGTCAGTTACTTAACCACTTTCTACCACTGTTGCTAGCTCCTTCATTTAAAAAGTCAAGTACTATGTTATTTATGGAGAAACTGATAGGTTAAATCCTGAAAACAGCTTACCTTTATAATTAGCAATATCTAATCATTCAGACTTTTCTCAAGTTTATTTTCACTTTACTTCATTCACACAAATACCACACACTGCAAGATATACTCCAATGAATAAAGTTTATATTACTCCAAATGAATATAGTTATTTACACAATTCCCAAAAGCATTAACTGGCAAGGGCCAGAATTTGAATTGACTCAATTGACATTAAAGCCCTTAACTACACATTGGTGTCACATTGCTGTCTGCAAAAAGGCAAGGAAAAAAGGTTCCTTGGTTATGCCATTAAACAGAATGATGGGAGGCTGCCACATTACTTCTCATTCTCAACTCAAATGATCCTACTGGAAACATGCAAGTTGTTAATATAAAGAACAAAGAGGAAACAGCTTGATAACATTTGATAAAACAAAACTTATATAAAACTAGTAACAATAACAAAATGGTATGTAACATTATTTACCACTCAAGGATAAGAGGTCTTACACAAGCAATAAGGAATTACAATTATGGGCCTGCTTTCTTTTAAATATAAATCAATAACAGAGAAATAAAAAGACAAATTATAGAGCCATACCACTATCAAATTAAGAAACTATACACCAAGGCGATGTAGGAGCTCCTACCATTGATAATATGGTTGGTTGAGGTCTAACATTACTTCTTTTATCAAATTATTTTTCCTGTTTTCATTTCCATCTCCTTCTTTGCATGCTTAAAAAAAGAGACACTCTGGTACAATGGAAAAAGAATTAAACTGAAAAATCTGAAGGAGCACACTCATGCTGGTTTCTATTTTCCTGCTGGACTTAAGCAAATATATCAATAAAAAGGGGGAAGGGATAACATCACTGATATTCATGCTACATGTTTACACACACATGCATTCAATGGTATTAAATACTCCTCAATGAAAGTTCTTATCAACAAAACTTCAGAAATAGAAATATAGCACTGCAAACCTTTTAAAACCACTCACTATGTTGACTTTAGGTACATTCTGAAAAGTTTATTCTCATTAATAACGTTCAACTTTAGATCAGAATATAATTTAATAAGAATATTTAGGAAGTTTTGAATGAATGCCATTTATTTGGATTAGCACTGTCCAATTTACATTTATGATTGTGATCCTCCAAATATAAAAGTCTGACTTGAAAGAAGTAGTTATTTATCTTATGAAAAAAAAGCCCTAGAAATATTCAAGCAATAGAATCTATAATTGTGATTATATTACCTAAATAATTTCTATTTTTCAAAAATAGCATATAGGAAGTCAATAATTCTCAAATGTGCAAAGTATTTCCATGTGCTTAACAAAAAAAAAAAAACTGTCCAAAAGAAACAATGCTAACAGACTTTTTTGTTATTTTTATTTCTCTGCCATCTGTTTTAGTCTTTTTTGTTTCTTGGTTCCACTCACCTTCTTTCTTTCTATTGCCTGCCTGTTCTCATAGTAACACTTCAAAAACAATAAGGCAGCAAAATTAGACACCCAGTTGGGAACTCTACTCCCAGATGTCACTTGACAATGACACAGTCCAGAGCTGAGCATTTATGGACATAAACTGCTAAAGAACCAATATATGCCTCAATGCATATAATGGTATCTTTAAAACTTTTCCTAAAGATTTTAACCCAATATTCATCAAGGGAAGAATATATTAAGATTATATATTCCTTAAGAAAAGTCAGTAACTTTGATTACTGTAAGTCTTAGTTTTATTCTTGTATTTTACCTGACTATATATAAATATATATATTATATATAATATACATAAAATAGGCATAGGAGGGTCTATGTGTACAAAATCTCATGAAGTGGGACAAAACCTGAAATCAACAGTACATAATGACACAACCTGAAATTAAACTAAATCACTATGAACATTTCTCAATAGCAAAGATGCTTTAACAGTCCCTCCTCACATAAGTATTACACAATTAGACGGCTACAAAAACATGAAGACTAAAGCAAATACAAAAAGATAAGTTAACGCTACACAATTTTAAAACACAAGGAGAACCTATGGAACTTAGTTTTAACTCCCCTTTTTATACTAAAGTACAAAAGGGTGTGATAAAATCAGGAAAATTAAAATGTTAGCAGGCTCTAATGCTGCAGAAAAAGACAAAATGAAAATTATGAAAGTAGCAACAGAAAAATGGCTCACAAACATAGAGAACCCCAACATACTAACAACTGACTTCCCATCAGAACCCACAGAAGAACTAGTGGGGTGATATGTTCAAAGTGCTGAAAGACAAATACTGTCAATCAAGAATTCTATATCCAACTAAATTATCCAATAAAATAGACAAAATAAAGACATCCCCAGATAAGTAATAACTGAACAATCTATTGCTAACAGATGTGCATTACTCTGTGTATTTAAAAAAATGGTCTTCAAGTTAAATGGAAATGGGAGCCAACAGCAACTCAAGTTCTTATAAAGAAATACAAACTAAAAAGGTATCAACACAGATAAATATAAAAGACTCAAAGAAAACATTTGTCCTCTTTTGCCCTCTGATTTTAAAAATAACTGCAAAAAGGGTAAAACTATATGGTTGGGTTTATAACAAAATATATACAACAACAGCACACAAAAGGGAAAAGAAATGAAGCTATTCTAGATTAAAGATTCTATATTACTAGTACTGAATTATTATTAAGATGAATAAATTTATAATCAAGTAAGATGCATGGGGTAACAATATATCAACTACCAAAAAGTAATTCAAAAACTATACATAACACTGGTCAACACTGAGATCGTTGCTAACTTAAAAAGGCCCTAATCTGTAGTATCTTGGTGTGCTGAACATGAGTATAACCCTGAAAACTTTTTATTAGCTCTCCTTTTGAAGATATTTCATATAATTCATTTTATACGTTTCACCATGTGAATTTATCCAGTAGGACTGCAACAACATCGGAAATCAGCCTACAATGATGTAATATTGCATCACGTTGTGTAATACCATCATGCACACATCACCCAGAGTTGAGTGCATCATTTTCTGATGCAATGCAATAGACGGCTGCTGAACTAAGCTGACATCAGCAGTGCACTCTACAAAGCACTGACAGAAAGGTTGAGCATTGAAAATGTTTCAGAATTTGTATGAAACAGTTTAAGCTACTGTTTCATAAAACTGTTACTATTCTATCCATTTAGGCATAATACAAAACAGTAATGCCTCGAAAGTGCTTTAATAGCATGGACAATTTCTTCTCTATTTGTGGGGAAGTGACATTTGCCAACCAGAAGAAAAGTATCACTTCTCAAGTGAAGAAGGCTTATCCTCTTTACTTCGGATCAAAGGTCGGTGAGCAAGAAAAGCCTTGGGCCCCGCATACATGCTGTGCTACATGTACAACACAGCTTTCACAGTGGTGAAATGGCAAAAGACCATCAATGCCATCTGCAGTCCCATGGTATGGAGAGAGCCAAGCAACCACATAAAAGACTGTTACTTCTGCTTGGTTCCTCCTCTTTCCGGCAGAATAACGAAGCAAAAGAAGTCGAGAATAGTCTACCCAAACATTCTGTCTGCAGTGAGACAGGTTCCACATGGTGAGGCACTTCCTATTCCAGAACTTCCAGCAGAATATTCTCTTGACTCATCTGATGAGGACAAGGGTGAGCCAACCTATTCTTCTCCTGTTCCATCAGCATGCAGTGATCCAGATTTCGCTGTGGTGCATCAGCAACCCCACACAGACTAACGCAGGAAGAACTAAATAACCTGGTTCGTGATTTGGACTTATCCAAGAACAAGGCAGACCTGCTAGGACCAAGACTCCAACAATGGAATCTTCTAGAAGATGTCACAATTGTTTTATATCGAAAGTGCCACCAGCAGCTGGAGCCTTTCTTCAGAAAGGAAAGTACTCTGGTATTCTGTTCCGATATTGAGGGCCTCATGAATGCCTTAGAAATCACTCATGACCCACAAGAATGGAGACTATTTCTAGACTCTTTGAAACTGTAAATTGTATGGTTTTGCATTTAGTTGCAGCACATTACATATATTGCTTTTTGCAATTAAGCTTCAAGAGGAATTAAATATTAATGGATGTGCCCAATACAATTATGAGAAATAAGACAGCCACAATCTGAATAATGCAGGAACATCCATTGCAATACATTACATTTTATATCTTTGAAGTATATTTAAACTACGTAAAGAGTAAGAATTTTTTATCTTTAAAATCTTACTAATCAACTTCAATTTTCTGAAAGAAAAAAAAGCTCACTCCCTTTGCTCTCAATTGATCTGGCAGAGAGAAAATATGGATAAAGAATTTTTATTTACTAATACCATAGTCTATTAAATTTTAATTTATCAACAATGTATTCATTCGACTGACAGTATTAACATTTTCATAAAGTAATAAGTAACTCAACATACACATGTTCCATAAAAATCATACATTATATACAACTGATTTCTATCTAATTGTTCATTTGTATGTGGAGTCACACATACAATAACACTGGTCAACAAATTTTTACAGAAGTCATATAACTGAAATAAAATTAGTTATTTCCTATCAATTTGCATGTGCTCAACACAAATATGACAGTCAAATTCTAATTTTGGCTCTAGTTTTTTTGTAATCTGCAATAAATTGATGTTTACATCACGAAATGCAAGCCAATCACTGGTGAACAAATAAAAGTCATATTACTGAAATAAAATTAGTCATTTCCTATCAATTTGTATGTGCTCAACACGAATATGACAGTCAAATTCTAATTTTGGCTCTAGTTTTTTGTACTCTGCAATAAATTGATGTTTACATCACAAAATGCATGCCAATAGTAATAGGCCTACGGCTAATACCTGTAAAAAATCAGGTCATAGACTACTTAAATTTCTTTGCTTGTCTCTTTTACAGCTGTTCAAGTGATCTCTGGGGAGTGTCCAGCAGTAGTCAACCAGCACTGTAGTGAACCATTTTTCCTGGTATCTTTGTTCCATTGATGCGATATCTGGATGAAAAGGTTCACCATGTTCATCACTAACCATACCACAGTTTTCAGGGAAGAAAACCAGATGGGAATGAAGGAAGTGGATCTTTAGAGACATATTGCAGCCAAGTTTCTGATACTGCATCAGCATGTTTTCTACTAGTTCCTTGTAGTTTTCTGCCCTAACATTCCCAAGAAAGTTTGTAGACACTAGGTTTCGCATCACTCTGCAGCAAGTTGTTGAACCGGTCATCTCAATGCAGTCAGAATGTTTGGATAGACTATTCTCAACTTCTTTTGCTTCGTTATTCCGCTAGAAAGAGGAGGAACCAAGCAGAAGGAACAGTCTTTTATGTGGTTGCCTGGCTCTCTCCACACCATGGGGACTGCAAACAGCATTGATGGTCTTTTGCCATTTCACCACTGTGAAAGCTGTGTTGTACATGTAGCACAGCATATATGCAGGGCCCAAGGCTTGTCTTGTCACCAACCTTGCATGCAAATAAAGATGATAAGTCTTCTTCACTTGAGAAGTGATACTTTTCTTCTGGTTGGCAAATGTCACTTCCCCACAAATAGAGAAGAAATTGTCCATGCTATTAACGCACTTTCGAGGCATTACTACTCTGTGTTGTACCTAAATTGATAAAATAATAACAGTTCTATGGAACAGTAGCTTAAACTGTCTCACAAAAAGTCTGAAATATTTTCATTGGCTCAACCTTTCCTACAGCGCTTTATAGAGTGCACTGCTGATATTAGCTTACTTCAGCAGCTGCCTGGCAGTCTATTACATTGCATCAGAAAATGATGCAATTAACTCTGGATGATGTGTGCATGATGGTATTATGCAATGTGATGCAATATTACATCATTGTAGGCTGATTTCAGATGTTGTTGCAGTCCTACTGGATGAATTTACACGGCGAAACATATAAAATGAATTATATGATATATCTTCAAAACAAGAGATAATAAAAACTTTCAGGGTTATATTCATGTTCAACACACCAAGATACTACAGATTAGGGCCTTTTTAAGTCAGTAACGATCTCAGTATTGACCTGTGTAATTTGCAGAGCAGATTACCAGACAGACAAATGCTGCACGGAGAAAAAATTCTAAAGCAGGTGTTAGCAAACATAAAATAAATCAGCCTTTATGGAAAGGGCTGATAAATATTTTAGGCTTTATAAATCACATGACCTTTGTCATAACTACTCAACTCTGTCATTAAAACATCAAAAGAGACAGAGACAATACCTAAATGAACTAGTATAGCTATGTTCAATAAAATTTTAGTTACAATAACAGGTGTTTGGCAGGATTTGGTTTTCAAGTTGTAATTTACCCACCTTTGCTCTAGAGATCCGCAGAATGATGTCCATAACTTTTGCCTGGATAATGATCTCCATTATGAGAGTGCAAACTACTCAAGGACAAGAAAATAACCTAAAAAGCAATAGCTCAGACAATTCCCAAAGCTCACACAGGATCAGAATTGTTCATAATCTCAATAAACAAAGTGAAAGGGGCTCTTAATATACAGGGCATCAGATATATTCCTCAAGATGGTCACCTTGAGAGCGGAGCTAAATCAGTCTAATGTTAAAGTCTGCTCTTGCATAACCTAAAAATATTTAAAAGCAATCCCTGCAAGATCTATCAGATTACTGGTAACTTAACTTCATCCCCAAGCAAAGTCTGAAAATATTTAATGGAATAACATAATTACTAGGTTTCAAAAACAAGGCAGCAATATATGACCCTAGTCATATATAGTAGGGGAAAAAATACAACAACAATCAATAGAAGCAGACACAGAAATTAAAGATGATGAAATTACCAGACAAGGACATTAAAACAGCTATAATAAATATGCTCCATATTTTCAAGAAAGTCAAGAAAAAACATGATGAGGACAGAAATGGAAAATATGAGTAATACCCGACTGGAATATTTAGAGATTTAATACACATACTAGCTGGAATGAGAAATACAACAAGTAGGATAGACAGCTGATCAGACACCAGAACAGCAAATACTAGTGAACTAGCAGGCACAGAAATAGTAGCTATCTAAAGCACAAAGAAAAAAATAAGACTAGAAAAACAATTCACAAAACACTGATAAAGTGTCTCATAATATCAAGCAGTATAATTTATATGTAATTAAAATCCTATAGGAAGATGGGGAGGGGGAAAACAACAGAAAAATATGTGAAGATATAATGGTCGAATTTTTTCCAAATTTGATGAAGGTAAATTTAAACCCAGTCATAGCAATAATTACATTAAAACAATAAGTAAAAGGATTGTCACTTTTAATGAAAAGCAAGATCCAACTGCATAATGTATTTAAGAAAGCAATTCATAGCATAAAACTAATAATCAAATTTAAAAAGGTAGAGTGGTTATATTAATATCAGAAAACAAAGAATATTATCAGGAATAAAGAGCGATGATTCATAATAACAAAAATGTCAAAGTATAAAGAGCACATAATAATCTTACATGTCCATGCAACAACCCCCCCCGCCCAAAAAAAGAGTTTAAAAAATATATGATACAAATTATTAAAAGAAAATCCACAATTATATTGGGACATTTCAACATTGCTCTCTCAAATAATTGAGAGAAAAATATAAATAAGAAAACAGAAGACTTAACAATATCAATTAACTTGTCTAATTTAAATTCACAGAATACTCTACCCAAAAGAAGGATACAAACTCTTTCAAGTTCACAAAAACAGTCCCCAAAGTAGACCACTCTGAGAAAAAGACAGTCTCTACACATCAAAGAAATTTTAAATCACACAAAGTATGTTTTCTCCCTATAAAGGAATTAAACTAGAAATCAAATGCAAAAAAGGTATTTGAAAAATAGAAAATAATTGGAAATTAAACAGCAGATTTCTGAATAAATTAAGCAAAAAAAATCTATTATCAAAATTATACAATAATTTGAATTAATAAAAATGAAAACACAACTTTGATGTCCACATGAATGTACTCTACATTCTCCAACTGCAGAAGCATATGGGATCAGAGTTCCAGCTGTTGCACTGTGACAGTCATCTCCATGAGTGCAACAAAGTTATGGCTTTGACTGGTTACCTATAACCAATTACTGAGTATGGCAGGAAAGCGGAACAGAAGGCAATTCCATACTTGGAAGTTGCAAGATGTCTCTGCCAGAAAACTTTGCCACAAGGACTCCCCAATTGCCATGCCCAACTCTCCTTAGAAATACGCTGTAGTCTGAGACAATTCTACCCTACTTAGAGTGAGACCTATATCACAGTCTGCTGAGAACCTCCTATTGATCCTCATTTTCTATCACAGGTACTTTCCCTAACACATTTCTTACACATTTAAATCCATCTTGGTAACTTCTTCTCAGAGGACTTAAACTACCAAAACAACATGTCAAAATGCATGAGATGCAACTTAAGCAATGGTTTCAAGAACATCAATAATAAAACATCAGAAAGACTTCATCAGTAATCTGAGTTTCTATGATTAGAAACTAGAAAAGCAAACTTACTATTCCCCTCCTAAGAATAAAAGAAAAACAGAAAAATAAAGCAAAATAAAAACTGGTTTACAAGAAAAGTTGATAAACCTCTACCCAGACTGATCAGAGGAAAAAAGTTATTACTGCTATCTGGAATGAAAAAGGGAAGAGATCCTAGAGATCCTATAGGAATCTCTCAGTTTATAAAGAAATGGCCTTTCATATGTTTGATTAATAATTCCACTACTTATAACTCTTGATCTCAGTAGCCACATTATGAAGATTCTTAAATTATAACAGAGCTGAAAGACTTTCGTTCTTTTAAGGATATCTAATCTAAGTAAAATCTTCCAGAAATTATGACCCCTCCACCACACTGAGTCCAAGGTAGGGTCTGGGTGGGGGCCCCAAGCTGCCACTGCGCATCTGGGAAAGGCTCTGAAAAGGACAAGCTTAAGAAAACAGCAGTGTGTTCATAGTTCTATCTACCAGTGATAGATGGAGATGAGTTTTCAGAAGAATTCTCAAAAATTTTCTTCTAGCACAGAAAAATGCTAAAGGAGGAGGGGTAATGACAAAATAAGAGTGTACTAGAAGCTATCCACCAACTGTGTATGTTTTAAAAAGTTAGGAATTGTTCAAAAATAACTTGCTATAACCTCTAGTTTTCAAATTCAGTTACAACATCAGAAGGTGTGGGAAATTATATTCAAACATAAAAGGTATCTGCAGTGGAATTAAATTGGAAAAGAACAAAAAAAGAAGCAAAATTATATAGGTATCATATAACAAAAACAGTCAAAAAAAGAAAAAGCTAACATTATTTCCTACTACCATTCCTCTTTAGTAATAGCCCTACAAATATTATTAGAAGAACAGTAACATGAAAATCATAGCTAATTCAAGACAATACTGTTGGAGCCTGATAAAATTACAAAGGAAAAATAAATGTTTAGCTAAAAAATTAAAGTATCACATTGACAATCACTGCAGGAATTATTTGGTCATGGACAAGTACAGATGTAGCTGATTAAGAATGCCAAACATTTACTACAGCCAGGCTTCCCAGGAAATATTGAACCATAGTTCTAAGCAAACACACACACAAAAAAAAATGAGTTTATTTCAGCATCTATAAATATCAATTTTGGTAAACTTTAATATAAAAGACTATTAGTAAAAGTTCTCACAGATATGCAAAAAAAGACCTATGTATTTGAATTTCATACATAACCTCTTAAGACTTTTTTTTTTAATTGCATTTGTAATCTGTGAAACTTCATTAGAAGAAAATTCCTGGCTGGAAATGATGGAATGAATTTTGCTAAATTCACTCTTCCCATTCTATTGCTCCCAGTGCTGCCACATATTTATTTTATGCCTTTTCTTCCCGTCCATCCTTCTTGAAACTTATTTTATTGAGGCTTAGTTCCAGTACTCAAAGCACCAAAATGATTTACTTACTTTGGACTCCTTGGTACAAAGCCTCACTGTACTTAAAAATCAATACTATATTGTCAATTCACATATGTAATTTTCTCATCCCACTTAGAAAATCAACTTCTGCTGAAGACCATTCAGGTACAGAGTAATAGAAAATATGTAGAACCTGCCAGACTTCCTTGAATGTAAATTTCAGTTCTCCCATTTAAAAGAATAATGAGTTTGGGGAACTTATTTAACTTGACTCATTATGTTTCCTCATAAATGGTAATACCACTATCAACAATGCAGGAAAGTTGTGAGGATTAAATGAGATAATGTTCAGGAAAAGCTTGAAAAACATCTTCCACCTTTTTCCCACTTGACAAATCACAGTACCCGCAACACCAACAGCTAACTTTGCCTTGCAAATGTGACAGGAATTTGATAAAACCCTTCTAATCTTATCATTATCAATGTGTCTTTCGCTGCATCCATATTATAATTTAGTTAATAAATCTGTAGATTAGCTTTACTGGTATTTAATAAAACAAATTAGCAACAAATAGGGTTTAAAAAGAGAGATTTGTCTATTTTGCTTATTTATCCAAAGAACAAGGTTTTGAAGCTTTTAAACTGCCTTTTTCATTTTTATTTCATTATTTCCATTCTAGTATTTGTTACTATCTTCCTTATAGTGGATTTTTATTTCATTTGTTCTTTTTCTAGTTCCTTAAATTGTATGGTTAGATTATTTGAAATCTTTCTTGTTTTTTGATGTAGATTTGTATTGGTATAGTTCCCTCTTACTACTGCTTTTGCTATGCCCCATAATTTCTGGTAGTTTGTGTCTTCATTTATGTTCTTCTTCATGTATTTCCCCTTTGATTTCCTCATTAACACAATAGGACTTGTGTTAATAATTTAGTAGCATGTTGTTCAGTCTCCACATATTTGAGGTTTTTACCATTATCTTTTTGTGTTTGACTTCTAGGTTGATAGCACTGTGATCACAGAAAATATTTGATATTTCAATTTTCATTTGTTTAGTGACCCAATATGTCCCATGTGCACTTGAAAAGAATGTGTATTCTTTTTTGGAGTACAGTGCCCTATAAATTTCTTTTATGCTCATCTCATGCACCTCTTCATTTAAAACTGTTGTCTCTCTTCAATTTACTGCCTGGTTGATGTGAGGTGTTGAAGTCCTCTACTAGTATTGTGTTGCTGTCAATGTCTGTTTTAAGTGTTAAAAGTTGGTTTATATATTTTGATACACCTTCATTTGGTGTCTGCATACTAATGAGTAATATGAGTTCTTGATGTATTAATCTCTTAATCATTACATAACGTTCACCGCTGTCTCCTGTTACCATTTTTAGGTGGAAGTCCATTTTATCAGATAAAAGTATGCCTGTCCCACCTCTCTTGGGCTACCAAATTTACCAATGAGGAATCAAACTCGGAAAATTAAAGTATTATCATATCCAAAAACACATTTAGTAAGTGATAAAGCTGGGGCTTAATTCCAATGTATCTAAATCTACTCATACACATTTTTTTTTTCCTATGGTATACTGCCTTTTAATTCAAAAGGTTTGATATTCACAAATACGCAGTGTTTTTCTCTCTATTATTTGAAGATATATTAATACTTCATACATGTGTAAGTTAAAAAATTATCATGAATCTTCTATTGTTTACCCACATATCAATGATCATATAAAATGAAGCTAAAATATGCCGCTGCTTTAAAGATGCTTATAAGCTAATGGCTAATATACATATGACAAACAAGGTTGGCAATACTAAAATAAAAAGTAGCTGAGTAGGCAACTATGAGGAGAAACATGGATGGTCTGAGTATCTCATAAGAAAAAATAATTCTATTGTTTCCTCTTGTCCCTTGGATTATCACTGTCATTTATTTCTCATATATATAAACGTGTGTGTGTGTGTGTGTGTATAAATATGTGTGTAATGTACTTATATGCACAAGCAAACATAGTTGAACACACTGTTACTATTATTTGAAACAAACTAGTATCTGCCAGGTCAGTCAGGATCATGAAAAAGTGAAGTTTTAATTTTACCTTCACTTATTTCTTCTCTGATGCTTTTCCTTTATGTAAATCTGATTTTCTGACATACATTTTCATTGTCTCTGAAAATTCCTTTTAACAATTCTTGCAAGAATGGTCTACTGGCAAAATAAATTCCTTCAATTTTTAATTTATAATCTTCATTTGTCCTCCACTTTAAAGAATAATTTTGCAGGGTACATTATTCTAGTTTGTGTCTTTCTTCTCTCAATACCTTAATACCTCTTTTTGTCTGCAAGGTTTCTGAGAAGTCCAATATAATTCATATTTTGCTCCTCCATAAGTAAGGTGTTGTTTTCCCCTATCTTCAGGATTTTTTCTTTATTTCTGATTTTCAATAATTTTAAAATGATATGCTTGGTGTAATCTTTTGGCATTTATCCTACATAGTGTTTTCCAATCTTTCTGGATCTTTAGTTTGGCATCTCATGTTAATTTGGGAAAAATTTCTTGGCTATTACTGTTTTAAATATTTTTTCTGTTCTTTTTTCTCTTTCCACATTACACATGTAACACCTCTCGTAGTTGGGCACACAGTCCTTGGATATTTTGTTAGGTTTTTTGCCAGTCTTTTTTGCCAATGGTTTTGATTTTCAAGGATTCTTCTGAATATCATCTAATTCAAAGATTACTCAGCCGCATCCAATCTACTAACAAAACCATCAAAGAAATTATTTGTCACTGCTTTTTTTTAAATCTCTAGCATTTCTCTTGGTTGTAAATCTGTCTTCACATGATGTGTACTTTATCCATTAAAGTCTTCAATACATTAATCATAGCTGTTTTATACTCCCTATCTGATAGTTACAGTATCCCTGCCATATCTGAGTCTGGTTCTAATGCTAGTTTGTCTCTTGCAATTTTGTTTTTTGCCTTTTAATATGTTCTGTAAGTTTTCTTTGATAGCCAGGCATGATGTACTAGGTAAAGTGTGATGCTTCAGATTAGGCCTTTAATAACATGTTGGTAAAGTGTGTGGGGTGATGGAGTGTTTTTGCACCCCTATATTTAGGTTTCAATCTGCAAACTTTTCAGTCTTCCCAGTCAATCCCCAACCCCTTAAGTAAGGCAAGATGGCTAGAGTAGACTGGATTGTGTCTTTTCCATCTCACGTGAAAGGCTTGAGTGGCTGGTATTGGGCATTTCCCTTCCCCCAGATTAGTCAGACTATGGTAAAACTCCAGCAGGTTAGGATCTAGTGAAATTATTTCTCCTAAGTATGAGCCTTCTTAAGAACAAAATGCTCTACAATATTTCAAAACAGCTTCCCTTTTCCCTTTTCCTCTGCCAGAAGCACAAAAGGATTTTTCTCTGATATTCACTGAACCTAGTAGCAAGCAAGAAACAGAACTCACAAAAGTGTGGAGGTGTTCTGATGACTAGTTTCCCTGTAGTTTTTAACTGTTAGAGTTGTTCACACTCAGTCTCCAAAACTTGACAATTCCAATTCAGGTTTTCCTATACCAGCACCCGTTCCTGACAAGGTTCCTAAATTGAGAGAAGATGATTTTCTATATTCGCTTTTGGTCTCTTCATTTCAAGGGCAAATGTTTTTCCTCATGACCACTCCTCATAGAGCTAAGAAAAGCTGTTACATTTTGTAGTCAGCTTTTCTTTGTTGCTGGAATGGAGCAGCAAATTCCAACTTTCTTACAGATCATATGAGAACTCAAAAGTCTGACTTTTCTTTTAAGAAACATTTTCCTGCACTGTAAGTTTAAAATTTTATGTAGAATAAGAAAACATAAATCCTAAACCCAACATCAATTACAACAAAATTGTTACATAGTTTCAAAATTATTACTCTTCACTTTTCTCTAACACTGCATATATTCACATTTCTAGATATCCACTGTTCCTAAAGAGTTAATCTGTAAAAATCGACACAAAATTACAAAGTATAATCCTTTCAAAGGAGCAATAAAATAAAGTTTACCATTTTGATGCCTGTGGAAAATGTCACTGGTTTTACAGGTTTAGGCTTCTCTAGTTGCATGTCCAGTTGGGTAGATCTATCTTTGTGCTGAGCCAAAAGCAGAGCAACAGGGAGATCAGAACTCTCCTATAAGAAAAGTTAAAATGCAATATGAAAAGTTAGAAAGGAAAACTGAAAAAGCAACAAATCTTTTATTTTAAATTATCCTTTGCCGTAAGCATTTAATGTCAACCTAAATATTCACTTTATAGAGAACACTTTACAAAAATTTTTACATTCCATAATAGGAAAAGGCTGTTTTAAAATAATAAGTCAAAATAACCTGCAAAAAGGTATTTTTATAAAATCCATATTAAAGACAATGTAATAGGCTCTCAGTTCATCCAGCAAAGCCCAATCATATTTATTAAAATAAAATAAATTAGAGGATAATCACAGAAAGAGCAGTAGAAAGTACGATAACTTAGATCAGATGTTTATCTAGGACTATTCTTTTTACTAGTGAAATCACACCAGTTTGAAATTGTTTCCCATTAGATTTCACCTGAGGCCGTTTGGAAATGATCTTTGTTCTGTTTTGTACAATGGAACTATTGTTAGGTACAACCAAAAGTATATTTCTTGTCTCATTTACCAACTTATTTTTAGAAATTAAATCTACATTTTTTAAAAATAAAAGTGATGATAGCCATTTTAATATTTTATATTGATACTAAATCAGGGCTGCTATGAACACAAATATGCACACACATATTAA
Source organism: Scalopus aquaticus (assembly GCA_004024925.1). Lineage (NCBI taxonomy): Eukaryota > Metazoa > Chordata > Mammalia > Eulipotyphla > Talpidae > Scalopus > Scalopus aquaticus. The sequence goes on along the minus strand of PVIJ01010205.1, from coordinate 22,798 downwards.
TAACACAAGCAAATTACTAATTCTTATATATAGACTCTTGTTTATCCTATTTAATGTGAAGTTCTCTTACAAGTTTGAAGTGTGGGGAGCTAAGATCTAAACTAAATGATATCAAGATTTTTTCCTTTCTGAGTTGTCAGTTAAATAAGAACACGAACATATGCAGAGGAAGGTCAAGACATCACATTCTCTCTTTTTCTCACACACATGTAAACAAATATATGTGTAAATAAAAATGAAGGTATGAACACATTTCTATCTTCTATAGCAAGGTTTATAGTTTTCAAGTAGTCTACAGGTTTTTTAAAATAATAAGTACCCAGAATTTAATCCTGAAAAAAATTATATTTCTAACATTTCACAGTATGAAAGCAAACATATAGAATCCAATTTTCTTTCCAAATGTAACAATTTTTTTAGGCACAAATATGGTTAATTACTATATTTAAATAAGTTGTTTTAAGGTTGTAGTACAGAAGTAACTCAAGTAACAATCAATTTAGTTGAAAAGAATTGTCATGGAATAAATTTGTATCTCAAAGACTTTGTAAAAGAAATGCTTCACAAAAGCAGTGCTATAATATAGGTATTTTTAAAAGTAAATAGAAGAACACAAACTTGCGTTATAAAATATAACTCAAGAGCAAGAAGCAAAACCACTACAACGGGGCTTTAGCAATAATGAAGGAGTTTGAATGAAATATACTATGAGACTATACTTGAATACCTTTCCTATTCTACAACAAAACATTAGTAATGCATTACTAACAGTATTGCTATGAATTCCTGTAGGTATTCTAGATTTACATTAAGAATTTTATAATAAAATATAAAATCAAATGACTACTAAAATGGCCTGTGGTCTAAAACATCCTTTAAAAGCTATTTTCTTTTCATATCTAGAAACTAATTCAAGAAAAATATTTTCCTAGGCAAAAAAGTTAAAGCATTGCTTCCCAAATTAAACTCTAAGTGAATTCAAATGTTGTTCCATAGTTGGCATTTATTCTGAACAGTAAAGTTTCCTGTGTAAAATCAAGATAATTGCTCACTTCAAAAAAGTTGCTAATCAGTACCTGGGCCTGTTTTAATCCTCATTTCATTTTCATAAAAAAGGCATGAATATTCAAAAGTCTTGGTAAAACACCTAAAATTTAATAAAAACAAATATTCCAGGCACCTAAAACTAATTTTGACACTAGGACATACAATTCACTTTAAATCTGACTTATTCCAATTTACCACTCAAAACCTTGGAACTAAGAAATCTTTGTGAATGTTAAACTAGACTTAAGCATAAGCCATAATAATAACAAAAAATATAGAGACTGAGTAAAATAAACTATGGGAAACACACATGCTCTCTAAAATACATAACATGTAGGCTCAGTCTTTCAAGTTATTTCATTCTTCTTAGTTTTCCATTTTACTTTGAAAGTTTCCCTAACAACATTAATTGCCTAAAAGTACACTGTTTAATATTTAAAGAAATTTAATAAGACTGCCTATAATACTCAATAAAAACTTTACAGTGACCATTTTTAAGAGATTATTTTAACTGACTTTAAGCAAGCATCTGGCAAACAATAGTTCTAATAAAAATCTACTACTGCGTTTGACAATAGTAGCCCATACAAAATTTAAGACGTTAGCTGATGAGAAATTTCATACTGGAATGTGAAAAGATTTAGTAAGTCAAGACCTATTTAAAAATCATCTTCAATCTGTTAAGCATTGAATTTACAGATAGAATTAAATAAATTGACTTTTTAAACAATATTATGACAAATACTAAATCATTAACATTAAGGCCATAACATTAAAATCTTGTCACATGCAGTATAATAATGTCAATGCTTTTTAAAAGGTAAAAAGGTTGACTCCTAGCACAAGGACCAAACCAAAAATAGGGGGAAAATTATAAGTAGTACTTGTTGCCGAAATTAAATCCAGAAAAATAATTCTCAGATTGACACTTCTAGACATATTTACAAATGTCAATGATATTTTTAAATAAACTCATGAACTTACATAGGAAAAAGAGATACAATGTATTCTTTTAAAATTTCAGGAAGAGGAAATTTAAGAACTCAGGAAGATAAAAAGAAATTTAATTAGCTCTTTCAAATTATTCAATAAGAACTAAATGTATGTTAACATTTTAACAAAATAAATTTTAACAAATACTCAGAAATTAAAATAACAAAGTATCTTTAAAAATAAATTTTAAAATGGAAATCAGAAATTCAACCTGCAGTGGTATTCTAAACCAATCTGTTATGATTAATTGTTCTAATGAGTACAGTAAATTGCTAAGGATTATTTAACCACTATGTTACATGATCTAAAAGTTAAAAAAAAAAAAAAGTATTGCAGTAATGACTTGCAGGTGAGGAAAACAGGAAATGGGGGGTGGGGTTTCTCACAAAAACCAATATTAACTCCAGATTATACCCAATGTACAACACTGGCAATTTCACATCTTGCTTCATGGCCCACTGAATTAAAAGGGTGCTTCATGCCAACAGTAGTAATGAAACAGCAAAACAGAACTTTTGAAGACAAAGATGCAAGCATATTTGCTATGTAAAGCTACCTAACCTCAATCTAAAAGCCTTGATAGTGGGTGGAATACTTTTTAAATATATTTTCCTTGCTCCCTAAATTCTCTATTTGGAATTAATGTATAGAGACATATTACCAAAGAAATGTATGTTCCTCTTTGTATAAAATGATGTGGAAAAAGAACTTTTCAATAATTATAATATCAATGTTTATTCTTTCAGTTTTTAATTTGTCATAAAATGTCTACAAAAAATGTAAAATACAACATGGGTCATTTCAACTGTTGAAGACATACCTGCCACTTAATGGTCTCCAGAAAAATTAAAATAATTTGCTAAGGAAAACGCCATATCCTATTTTATATGCAGTTGTCCTCATTTTTAAAGCCAAACTTACATTCTACTCATACAAAGTAGATAGGGTTTTATGATAACCATCTTCTGTCTAAGCACCATTTAATGCCTTTACAATTACTTTTTTCTTTACATTCTCATCTCACATACACATTGAGTCCAATCACAGAACAGAATATCAACCATACCAAGGCAATAACGCATACGGACAGAAAAGAGAAAGGAAGAATCCAAAAAGGCTTACCTGGAGGAGATAATTTTCTAGTTGTGATTTTACCAATATCGTACCAGGTAATAAGCATAAAAATAACACACTCAAATCTATGAAACACTTCACAAACCTTGGTTATTATTACTCCCATTATCAAAAGTGTTGACTACTGGGGAGCTACTTGCTGGAAAATATCAGTAACTTTCAAAACACTGCCATTTCTTTCAAATATATTCTTTTTAAAGATGAAATTTTGCCATTTGTGACAATATGAATAGGATGGGAGGGGATTATTCTAAGCAAAATTAGTCAGAATAAAAAAGACAAATTACTAGATGATTTCACTGTATGTGAAATTAAAAAAAAAAAAAGCAAAGGAACAGACAAACAAAACAACCAAATAAACAAACAAAAAACTTGGAATCTGACTGTAGAAATGAGCCCACAAAAGGGGGAGAATGGGAGATGGAGAGCAAAGGATGGAGTGCCCCAAGAGTGCCCACCGTGGTGGAGGATTACTGGTACTTAGCTGGTAGGTATAATGTGGTAACACAACACTTGAAAAGATGTGAACCTAACCCTAAAACATATAAAACATGGTAAACCAACATTACTGCAATTAAATTTTTTTAAAATACTTATTTATGCATACAAGAACTGGGGTATAGGACAGAGGTGTGGGGTGGCTAGAGGACCCACCAGAGACAGAGCAGGGAGCAGAACAGGCAGATCGACTGAAATACACTGCTGAGGGGAACAGCCGGCAAGGCAGGAGAGGTCTGCTACACCCTGTGGGAATCTCCCTGGCCGGGGATCAAACTCGTGCTGCATTGGCTGTGGATAGTTTCAACAGGGCTGAGACTTAACCCATTGCACCACCAGGGAGGTCCCGCAATCAAAAAATTTTAACTACAATTTGAAAATAACATATTTTCTCATGCAAAAATTGAAATAAAATTCTCAGAATAATTAAGAGTCACTTTAGCATGGGGCCCAAACACTTGAAAATATCCTAGTTCTTAAAAAACCAGCATTAATCAAAGGAAAATAGTCTGAAAGCAATGTATTTTAGTCAGTAAGCTTAGAAACATAATCTATTAGTAGTAACTGGTTTATATCAGTTATATTAATACTTTTTCATCTGAAAATATTATGGATATTGACTTTTATTTTTAAAGTAAATGAACAGAAGTAGAATACATCAATACAAACACTGTAGAAATGCTACCTAAATGCCATTATCCAGCATAATACTGGAAAGATAAACCCCCAAGACTAAAAATTTTTTATCACAATTAGCATTAATACATACCAGTTCATCTAAAAAAGCCTGCTTATTCTTCCTTTTTAGAATCTGCTGCAGCTGTTCTTCTTTTTGTATATACAGTCGTCTTTGTTCATTTTCTTGTCGTTCTACCTCTAAAGCTTCTTCCAATTCCTCTTGTTCCCTAGTCTAAAGTGGAAACATTTATATATGACATGGAGTAAATTTAGTGACCAAAGTCAACCCTATACCACATTCTGATACTTCCTTTTTTGTAAGCAGGAAACATGAGTCATTATTATTTAATAGTGTAGCAATTATAATTTGAAGGAATTAATGTTTATTTTACTTGGATATGTTACTATTAAAGAGAAAGACAAGTAGAGCTAAACAAAGTACACAGAGCTCAGTTGCAGAACTGTGCTTAATAAGTATAAATTAATAATTTATAATTATTATAGACAGTTTCAAATCATCCTTTTATGGAATTTAACAAGGAAAACCTAACAAAACAAAAATATTACAACTAATAATCTCCATGCAGAACTATTAATTGAAACACTCCATTTAAAAGATATATTTAATAAAAACAATTTCCAGCACATGTAAGATGATAAAAAATTATGACAGTACTTAGCTTCTTTTTCCAAACAAACAAATAAAAATCTTTATGATGTTAGAATTCCAAATAGCATTCATTTAAGGTAAGTTTTGACAAATGGAAGTTATCTTCTACAAACATACACTTTAAGAGTCCTCTTTGTGGACTGAAAAATTTAAAATTCTAAACAAATATAAAGGAAGAATGAACTATAGATCTATTCATTCCCCCTTTTCTGGAAGTTTCTTAAAAATATTACTTTTAGACTCTGAAATTTCTTCCAATTCTAACTCATAAGCAATATTATATCTAGTCTTTGCTCTTTAAATCTTATGAATAAGAAATATAGTGAAATCTGAATGGCAGCTCTTACTTTTGAAAATTCTGTTGTACTTTTTTTATTATTATTCAACTGAACACTGACAATTTATGGCACCTCGAGGCAAATTCAGAATGAAAGAAAAGAGCATAATAATAGGTATGGAGATCTGTGACAGATAAATTAACAAGAACCTCAGAGAAAAGCATGGTTTTTGTAACAAATAATATTTAAAGCCCTCTGTTAGGTTTTTTTCCCAATTCACACATTAGATAAATTCAAAAGCAAAAAGCTCTTATGCAAAGGGTATTTTATTTTAACCTCAAAATCAGTATACCAAAAATTGAGTCTTACATTTGGTGTCCCAAAATTGATCATCCTCCTACATTCCTTATTTCTACCAAGTTAGTACTAACAACTCAGTCAATTCAGCTGAAACCTCTTCATTTCAGTTCACTAATCTTTGTTTTCTCCCTCTTCTACTCCTCCCAAATCCCCTACAATTAAATCAAATTACTAAATCCTATTAGCACCTATGACTTTTAAAACTTTTCCTCCTCTGTTAACGAGGTTGCTACTCAAGTCCCCAGTGAAAAAGAGAATTCAAACAATTTAGAAGAATTAGTAGACTAAACATAAAAATTAGGAACTCTCAGGGCTGGAAAAGTTAGTTACTTTACAGGAGGCCCAAAAACACAGAATGAGCCTCATAATGAAACTATAACATATATATAAGATATATGTGTGATCTATAGTATGTAGCTTTTATATGTTTATTTCTATTATATAAAAATCACTAACATACAAGCAATTACGTATGACAAGTGTTAGAGAGGTATACTAGGGTACAGTGGAAACATAATTGAAAATGTGGCAAATTCTCCTTGCAATGATGGAGGGCAGGCAGAAGCACAAAAGACTTCATAAACTGTGTTAAGGATTGAATATGTACCCCCAAAATATATGTTGAAGTTTTAACCTATGGTACCTGTAAAAGTGACCTTACTTGGAAATGGGACCTTTGCAGCTATAATCAAATTAAGACAAAATCACACTGGAAATTTGGAACAGACACACAGGGAAGAAAGTCCTGTAAAGTCAGAGGCAGCAATCAGAATGATGCTAAGGTAGTGGGTAATCACCCAAAGCTAGGAGATGCAAAGAAGGATTCTTCCTAAGAGCTTTCAAAGAGAGGCTAACACAACTGACACCTTGACTTCAGATTTCTAGTCTCCAGAACTGTGAGAGAATAAACTCCAGTTGTTATAAGACAACAATTTTGTGGTAACTTGTTTCAGCAGTCCTAGGAAACAAATCTATGGTGGTTGAGCTGCAACTTCAAACAGTAAGTATTTACCACCATTAGCAAGCAAAGGTCATTAAGACAGAGGCAAATACATGGTTTAGTCAAGTTATGAAATACAGGGATAGAAGAAAGTTATAGATAAAGCTGGAAGGCAAACACATAGGGTTTGATTTCTACACTAAGGGAATTTATTGCCCTATTAAGGCAACTAGAAAAACACTAAAAGTGTCTGGTTTAGAAAGATGACTAAAAACAGAGAAGTATACAAAACCTTGGGGCTCAAGACTGAAGAGAGAAAGACTATTCAAAAGAATATTTGATAACCCAGATAAGAAATGATGAAGGCCAATAAGGTAATAACAATTATAGAATTAGAAGAGGAACCTGGTTTGAAAATGATACGGAGAAACAATCAAACATTTGGAAGGAGAATATAACAAGAGAAACAGGTTGGAGTATGAAGATTAAAAAGTTCAGTTCTGGAATGCTGATTTATAGGTGCCTGTAATACATCCAGAAAGAGATGCCGATTAACCATTTTTAGATATATAGATTTATTACATAATATAATTCCAGGAGCTCAGGGATAAAAAAAAAAAATGGGCTGCAGAAACATTTGAGAGTTATCAGATAAAAGGGGAAACTCATAAAGAGAAACACTGAGAGGACCTATGTTTAAGAGATAAGAAGATAAGCCTCTTAAGAAGATGAAGAGGAAGGTGAGAGCAGCAGGACGTGGAAAATGGAATGGCTCCATGTAAGTTAGGGACAAGTTTCAATATCAAGGTAGAATCATGTGCCAAAGACTGCCTACAAGCCAAATGCGATTCAGACCAAGAAAGAATCTATGAGCGTCAACAATGAAGAACGGATAGCCTCAATTCTCTCATTGAAATAGAAGATACAAACATTTTGCACATAGTAGGCCTCAAATAAATACGACTATCTAGCTGGCTTGCTAAATAACTAGCAAAAGAGCCATCATTAAAAATCAAACATTGAGAGGGGAGATGAAGAAAACAGGACTGCAAGGAAGCAGGTTGAAAAGCTAAAAAGGTCTTAATGTTCAATACCTTCCCCAATCAACCTCCCTTACCTTCATCTCCCACTTGAACCCATCAGTAGAACTTGCTATTTTAAACTCAAAATATTTTGCTAGCTCACCCCTACTGCTCCCCTCAGCAGTGTATTTCTGATCTGCCTGTTCTGCTACCCGCTCTGTCTCTGGTGAACCCTCTCGCCGCCTCATGCCTCTGGCCTGTACCCCAGCTTGTATGTATAAATAAAAAAAAAAATCTGTATGCACACAATTATTTACTTCATAAAAACATCTTAATACTTATTTCTTACTTCACAATATTTCAAAACAAATGTCAATATGAAAGCAACAAAAACAAAAATAAATTTTTATTTGGAAATGAAGCTATTTCAATAAAAGAAAAATAAAACAAAGTTAAGCTTAGCTTGCTAATGATTTCCTCTGATTTAAAAATGAATTAATTTTACTTTGTAATAAATAGTTTCTCTGTTTTCTTTCTCTCTTTCTTGGAAGCTCTATCAATGTCAATCTGGGTTTTCCCATTTTTCAATGAGAAAGAAATTAATGTTTAAGCATGAAAGCATACCACCATTATCTTACGACAACAATACCAAAAGCAGAGACAAAATCAGAATGAACAATACCTACCTTAGGAATCCATTTCCTTAAAAACAGTTTACCCCCAAAGCTGTTTTTCCTACAGTAATGTGTTACCTTTCTTAGATGCCTAAATACATATATTAGTATTCTGTATTTCGATAAATTATTTGCAAATATAATTAGCTTTAAAGGAAGATAACTTTTTAAAGGATCATGTAGAAGCACATGTTTCTAACACAGAAGAAGGAGAAAATGCTTAGCAACCAACCAGCTTTAACTTATTTTTCTGAATGACATCTTTGTTTTCCTTTTGGTATATCTCCATTTTCTTTTTGGTGTTATCCAAATCCACATTGTTGGTCAAGTTGAAAACTGCATCAGAAAGGAAAAACGACAAGAATACGATTTTAACATAAATCATGAATAGATAATAAAAACCAAATATTCATCACAGAGACTTATTACTTCATCAGACTGACATTCCTTACAGCACTATTTGTATCTTTTTACCTACTCCCTATTTTAGGGACTAGTTCTAGAGTTCAGCAACTATGTTCTCTGAGACAAATTTAAGGAAAAACTACCAAAATACTACACGGTATACCTAAACATGCAAATTACATCAGAAAACTTAAGTGTTTGCCATAATCATATCAGATTTGATATTTGTAGTCCCTATTCTAACTTTAAAAGCACATGAAAGATTGCTTAAATTTTTTAAATAAGGAGTAAATCTAAGATATACTATACTGGTCAGAATCAATATTGAAAGAATCTATGGGGGCCTCCCTGGTGGCGCAGCAGTTGGGCGCTGAGCTATGGAGCTGTCGGCAGCGGCGACGTGAGTTCGATCCCCGGCCGGGGAGATTCTCACATGGCCCGGCGGACCTCTCCTGCCTCACCTGCTGCTCCCCTCAGCAGTGTATTTCCATAGATCTGCCTGTTCTGCTCCCCGCTCTGTCTCTGGTGGACCCTCTCACCGCTTTATGCCTCTAGCCTAGAACCCAGCTTGTCTGCATAAATAATAATAAAAAAAAAATCTATGCCTGAAAAATTAACCAAAATAATAAACAATATAGTTCTACAATTTATATCTAGCAAAAACAAATTTTATTCACAGTCCAATGATCTCCAACATGGCTAGACACAAGCTGATATTAACTTCCAGAGTCTAAATTTGGAAAGCATGAACTAGATAAAAGAGTTGAAATTTAACAGGGAAGGTAAGGGATAAACTGGTCAAACCTCAGATTGAAATTTCAAGAGAAGTTGCTGAGTCATATTTTGACAGTTGATAATAAATGTTCAGTGAGTCAGAACTGTCTTTTCATAATTCTAACTGAAAATAATTTGTATCATAAACACCTTACTCCTTTCTAAGTTTACCTATATAAATCAAAAGATTGTTCTGTGTTATAGTACTCTAAACAAAAGGAAAAAACTTTTGGTGTATATATAAATTAACATTATAAAGTAACACCCCATTATTCCACTCCTTACATATGTTTCTATCAGCCTGTTTAAAGAAGGACCCTTAGGCTAAGATTCTCCTGGTTCCATAATTCAACTCAGACCTCCCTTTGGCTTTCTCTATAATCTTTCTCCATTCATTATTAGCCTTTCTACCCCGTCTTGAATTACTTACCACTGCTTCTGCTGCTTGTCCTATAAACAGGTTTCATCTACCCTAAATAACTCTGCTCTACCATGTGTCTACATAGTCTTTCCCTATCTCTTTCCTTCCTTTAACTAACAGTCATCTGAAAAACATTTAAATTTTTGGATTACCGAGGTCTACGAGAGTTGAAAAATAACACTGAAGGCCCAACATAAGGTTATATCTTTAGTTAAATATAGCCAGACATACTTAAGAGACATCTGAGGAATACCTTGAGAAGTCTAATTTAAATCAAACATCAGTTTTTCATAATCACTGTTGAAAATTCAGGCTCGTTTAGGTATACAGAAAAAATAGAAGCAATCCTAAATTCTATTATATGCAATTTTAAAACTCTGGAAGAGTGCCTCTCATTTAACAAAAGTGTATTTGTCCAGCTTTTTACCACAAAGTAGAAAAGAAAACAACAATGACGGTAAAACAGGGAATTTGGCGAGGATGCAATAGAGGGCATTTCCCATAAATCACACTCTAGCCCCAACACAACAGTTAGTGAAGGAGACTTCACATTACTAATATTCCACAGAAAGGCAACTGATCTATTTCCCCCACTATCCAAAAGTAGATTTAGTATAACTGGATAGGTTATTTTTGGATTGAGGAATACTATTATCATTAATTTATATGGAAAACTTTTAGTGTCCCCCACACCAAAAAAAAACCTTTCAAATTATACCAAATAGAAAGATTCTACTTTCAGAACAGTGGAGGAAAGTATAATATGTCTGATTTCACTATCATTACAAACAACTTACACCTTGTATTTAACAAACCAACCACTAAGCTACCAAATCCAATGATATTTCATAACTTCAACATCTAAGAGCACTTATCAATGTTGATCACTCTCTTTCTTTTATACACTTGCTTCCCTTGACTAATTTGTTAATACATACTCTTGCTCTTCCTCTTAATATCATTCTTGTTTCCATCTCCAGCTATTCTTATCTCTAAGTAATCTATAACTCAGGTTTTTGCAGTCTTTCTTCTTTCTATATTCATTAGGCAATCTCATCACTTACCATAGCATCAACCAAATAAATGCCAGGAAAAGCTGCCAGTATCTCAAAGTGCATTTTCAAAAACCAAGAACACAATCCAGTCCTTATAAAGTCATTCGCTGTTAACGACATGACTTCATGCTAGGACACCAACACTTAACACCTCATTCATCTGACCCTCTCTCCTTTGCATTTCACAAGCACCAGTGCCAAATACTATAGATACTACCAACAAAATCTCCTTGAAATTACCCTTGTTCTCAATGTTCCCTGCCAATATACCAAACTAGTGATGTTATTTCTCCCTAGATAATTTAACTTTCTATCTCTGATTTAACTTTCTATCTCCAGAATCTTCGATTTTTACCCTACATACTACTCCCATCTTTAACATAAAATGTTGTCAAACTAATATCTGTGAGGCACAACTCAAATCAACTTTCACCTCCACCATCTTAGTCTTCTCTCATTCCTTCTGCCTCCAACCCTTTTACTAGAAAAAAAATCAAATACTTTTACAATCTAGAATCCTCCCCAACTGGCTATAAATACTTCATGTCCCCTTAATAAAGTCCTCTCTTGAAATTAAACAGCTCTTCATTTTCCAAATATTCTCCACATATCCTATACCAGTTGCTTTGATCATTCCATTCTACCTAGAATTCTTGATCCCTCCCCACTTCTAATTAAAACATACCAAATCTTTAAAAGTCTACCTGAATACTACCTCTCCCATGAAATTCTCCCTGATTCTCCTAACTCAAGATACTTTCTTCTCTTATAATGTGGAAAACATAAAATCTCCTATTTCATCATATGCTCTGTGTGTGTGTGTGTGTGTGTGTGTGTGTGTGTATCCCATCTAGCAAATGCTCAAGAAATACTTGCTGTCATGAAAGGAAAAAAATAAATAAGTCAATGTTCAAATTCATAAGTATCTTTTAAATTACTAATTAAATTCCAATTAATATCTAATTAATTAAAATGGTCTTTATAATTACAGAATTGAACTATATAGAATGACAAAGTAACAGATACAAAACTACCAGAACAAATAATCTTCGTTTCTTATGGTATAAATCTACTGAAAAGTAAAGGTAATAAAAGGGATATCCTATGTTGAAGTCTACTAGAATGTTGACAGCACGTTAAGAAAAAAAATAAGTTTTTAAGCAAGTTAGACATTGTGCTACAGATTTAAACTGTCCATTCAGTAGAACCCAGAAACAGGTAAAGTTAAATTCTAAGGAAAATGTTTACATACAATTTCTTTCTTTCATGCTTATTAAAAACCGTGATGAATTGTCATGAAAGTAAAATAATTTATTTTGTATTTTAATTTAGAAAGCAATGTACTAGCAATATAACAGATACAAATGATAATCATAAATAGCAGACATCTCTTCCTTTAAGAAGAAGAAAAGGACCATCAAAGTGGATTACTATTTTTAAAACTTTTCAGATGAAACAAGTCTCATTCATTCCACAATGAATCAGGTTAGTATAATAGCCTTGAAGAAAAAGGAATAAAAGATGGGATTTTTTTTTATAACAATCATTTGGCCCTTTATCTGGTTATTGGTTTAGTTCAGATGTTGACCTGCCTTTAGTCAATTATTAAAAGCTAACAAAAACCTATTGTATTTTTCTGAAAGATTTAATGTCATTTAAGTACAATTTTGAAGTCTTTCTGACATACAGAATTTATAATTACAGCCCTTAGGACTCTCTCACCCTTTTAAAATAAGCATACATTGAACCAAAAGAATAATCTGTTTATTATGAAACTAAGAACAAACCTTTGAGATAATCCCTCGGGTCAAAAGGAACAAGAATTTTTATGTTTAGATTGTCATAACCACAAAAAAGAGCCTATTGTTAATGCTATAAGAAAGTTTGTCTTCATGTGCACCCCTTCTACTATGAATTTTTATGCCATTTTTCAAAGTTCTAATATCTCTAAATGTTTTTTTTGTGATATTAAAAGGATTCCTCATGAACTATGTAACAAAATTATCAAATCTCAATTTATAAACTTTCAAACACTAATTCCCTATCCACCCTACAAAACCCATTTCTCTCACTCTGAGTATAAGCATCTTCAACAGGACCCTACTACCTGCAGGGTCAAATTTAAACTTCTTTAAGATGCTTCAAAATATGGTGCCTATCTACTTTTTTTTCTCATTTTCCACTATTCCACCATCAGCACCTCCATGGTCTAGATTCAGACCGAGACCTCTCTGAGACTACCAAGCACTTTCATGGGTTCATTCAGAAAAACTTAGGTTCAAAAACTGGCCTCGGGCCTCCCTGGTGACGCATCAGTTAAGCGCTGCGCTGTAGAGCTGTGGCAGTGGCGAAGCAAGTTCGACGCCCGGGCGGGGAGAACCCCACATGGTGCAGCAGACCTCTCCTGCCTTGCTCGCTGCTCGCCTCAGCAGTGTATTTCTGATCTGCCTGTTCTGCTCCCCACTCTGTCTCTGGTGAACCCTCTCGCCACACCACGCCTCTGGCCTGTACCCCAGCTTGTATGTATAAATAAAAAATAAATCAAAAAAAAATGGCCTCACAATTTACTAACAATGTTTTCTTGGGCACAATACTTAAGCTCTCTGTGCCTCTTCTCCGTATATAAAATAGGGATACAAAATACTCGTCTCTCTCAGAGTTGTGAAAATTATGAGGTGATCTGAATACATTTCCATGTGGAACTCAGTAAGTGCCCACTAAATCAATGGTTCATGCTTTTGATTAATACAGAGATAGTCAATACAGATGCTGATTACACTGGTCAACAAATTTTACAAAAGTCATATTACTGAAATAAAATTAGTCATTTCCTATCAATTTGTATGTGCTCAACATGAATATGACAGTCAAATTCTAATTTTGGCTCTAGTTTTTTTTGTAATCTGCAATAAATTGATGTTTACATCACGAAATGCATGCCAATAGTAATAGGCCTACGGCTAATACCTATAAAAAAATCAAGTCATAGACTACTTAAATTTCTTCGCTTGTCTCTTGAACAGCTGTTCAGGCGCATCTCTGGGGAGTGTCCAGCAGTAGTCGGCCAGCATTGTAGTGGACCATTCCCCTAGTATCTTTGTTCCATTGATGCGATATCTGGATGAAAACGTTCGCCATGTTCATCACTACCCATACCACAGTTTTCAGGGAAGAAATACAGATGGGAATGAAGGAAGTAGATCTTTAGAGACATATTGCAGCCAAGTTTCTGATACTGCATCAGCATGTCTTCTAGTTCCTTGTAGTTTTCTGCCCTAACATTCCCAAGAAAGTCTGCAGACATTAGGCGAAAAGCATTCCATACTTGTTTCGCATCACTCTGCAGCAAGTTGTTGAACCGGTCATCTGTGAAGAGCTCTCGAATCTGAGGACCCACAAAAACTCCCTCTTTAAATCTTTGCTTCACTGAGTCGAGGAAAGTTTTCATGCAGGTATAGGAAAGCTGGTGAGGTCTGGTCCATGGCTTTCACGAAATTCTACAGCCAACCTAGTTTGATGTGAAGGGGTGGTAGCAGGATTTGGTGAGCCTCGACCAGAGTTGGATGCTGGATATTATTCTCTCCAACTGCTACCTTTTGTCTGTGAGTCCATTCCTTCTGCAAGCTATCCCACTCACATAAGAAACACATGTATTTTGTATATCCCTCCTGCAGTCCCATTAAAAGGGCAACTACCTTCAAATCACCACAGACATGCTAGCTGTGCTTGTTACACTCAGTGGAATTCAGTAGCTGCTTTAAGTTATCGTATGTCTCTTAAATGTGGACAGCATGCGCTACTGGAATAGCTGGAAGAGGGTTTCCATTGTGCAAAAGTACACCCTTAAGACTCAGTTTCGAAGAGTCTAGAAATAGCCTCCATTCTTGTGGGTCATGAGTGATTTCTAAGGCATTCATGAGGCCCTCAATATCGGAACAGAATACCAGAGTACTTTCCTTTCTGAAGAAAGGCTCCAACTGCTGGTGGCGCTTTCAATATAAAACAATTGTAACATCCTCTTCTATAAGATTCCATTGTTGGGATCTTGATCCTAGCAAGTCTGCCTTGTTCTCGGATAGGTCCAAATCACATACCAGGTCATTCAGCTCTTCCTGTGTTAGTCTGTGTGGGGTTGATGATGAACTTCAGTGAAAATCTGGATCACTTCATGCTGATGGAACAGGAGAATAGGTCGGCTCACCCTTGTTCTCATCAGATGAATCAAGAGAATATTCTGTCAGAAGTTCTGGAATAGGAAGTCCCTCACCATGTGGAACCTGTCTCAATGCAGACAGAATGTTTAGGTAGACAATTCTCGACTTCTTTTGCTTCGTTATTCTGCCAGAAAGAGAAGGAACCAAGCAGAAGTAACAGTCTTTTATGTGGTTGCTTGGCTCTCTCCACATCATGGGGACTGCAAACGGCATGGATGGTCTTTTGCCATTTCACCACTGTGAAAGCTGAGTTGTACATGTAGCACAGCATATATGCAGGGCTCATGGCTTGTCTTGCTCACTGACCTTGCATTCGAAGTAAAGATGATAAGCCTTCTTCACGTGAGAAATGGTACTTTTCTTCTGGTTGGCAAATGTCACTTCCCCACAAATAGAGCAGAAATTGTCCACACTATTGACGCACTTTTGAGGCATTACTTACTATTCTGTATTGTGCCTAAATGGATGAAATAATAACAGTTCTATGGAACAGTAGCTTAACTGTCTTGCACAAAGTCTGAAATATTTTCAATGCTCAACCTTTCCGACAGGGCTTTATAGAGTGCACTGCTGACGTCAGCTTACTTCAGCAGCCTCCTGGCAGTCGTATTGCACTGCACCAGAAAATGATGCAATCAACTCTGGATGATGTGTGCATGACGGTATCATGCAATGCGATGCAATATTACATCATTCTAGGCTGATTTTGGATGTTGGTGCAGTCTTACTGGATAAATTTACACGGTGAAACATATAAAATGAATTATATGAAATATCTTCAAAACGAGAACTAATAAAAATTTTTGAGGGTTATATTCATGTTCAGCACAGCAAGATACTACAGATTAGGGCCTTTTTAAGTCAGTAATGATCTCAATGTTGACCAGTGTTATCTAACGAATCTAAGTAATCATCTATAAAAGCACAAATTAAATACAAAGTAGCTAGCTTTTCAGACACAATTTTTAAAGGAGGCTTTATTTAATGCCGTAATAATCATCAGAATAATGATACATAACTGAGTTGTGAGGGTAGACCCTAACAAGCTTAAAAAAGGGCTAAAACTAGTCTTTCCCTAATTTCAATACCCTTTAGCTAACAAAACAGTAAAAAAGACTACCTGTTTCCTAGTTTTTAATATCGTGAATACTTCATAACTGTGCAAGATCAGAAAATTTGAATTCACCCTAGTCTGCTCTTTATATCTCATTTCCTCCATCAAATCAGTCATTTGAATATTCTATCTCTAAAACATCACCTTTATCTATTCGCTTGCTATTATCTACTCCAAGCTCTCATTATTTCTCATCAAATGGTTGTAATGACCCCTTAAAAAAGGCTTAGCAGCCTTAAATATCTTCTGTCAATATGCCACATCACTACACTACATACTATCCTGCTGACTCACTATTGGTTATAGGATAAAAATCTTTCCCTGACAGCCTAATTTACAAAGCTCTTATTAACACAGATGCAGCTTATTTTTCAAAACTCATTTCTAGTCATTCCCCAAGTTCTAGCTCTATATAATAGATTATTTTGTTCATTCCCCAGCATATCCAATACACTTGTATCTCAAAAGACTTTGTCTTTTGCTAAAAATATTCTTTTACCTGGCAAGCTCTAATTTAAGATCAAATTCAAATACAACCTCTTATCTGAACTTTACCAACTATACCTCTATTTCACAATGTTGAATTGTTTTGTTATTTGTATTACTCTAACACATTATAAATAGATGTCTCTACTACTTTGACATTAGTTATTAGTTTGCATAATTGTCTCCCCCTTTAGAGTATGAATTTATTAAAGGTAAAGATCATATATCCCCAGTAGGTAAAGCAGTTCACATAGAACAATAAATATTTGCTGAATTGAACCAGTTTAGAGAAAACTGTATGTCCATGAGCCTAGGTCACAAATTTCATCAATATTTTCAACTGTTCTTCATCCAACATGATCAGAATTATTAGCTGATGACTTAGAAAAGTACATTAGAGAAGAGAAACACACATACAGACTACATAAACACTTTAACGTAAAACAAATATAGTTAAGTGTACAGTTATTCTCTAACTTAATGACATATAGCCAAGATGCAGTCTTTAATTAGAGTTGTGCTTCTATCTTACAAAAAATCATACCTGTCATCTATATTATTCAGTTTTTGTTTTTTCAAAGTGGCCCAAGAACCAGAGAAGCAGCATCCTTCTAGTTGGTGGTCAACTTTTTTCCCACCTTAAAAACTTACAACTTATATAATTACAATAACACGTACAACTGGCAAAAGAAATTTTGATTATCAATGCAACCAACTCTAGGTATATTACTGAGCTGGTGAGAGAAGTATAGGCGTGGACTTTAGTATATTGTCTAATAAACGGGATTCATCGTGCATTCAGGGCACCAGTCAGTACATTTTAAAGAAGCACTGGGAAATAAGAGTTACTCCAATGAGTCAATTTAAGGGACACTGGTGAAGAGACTTTCAACACACTATAAATGAAGATAATCCTTCATGAATATACCTAATAGCAGAATCACTTTCAAATTAAATGCTGAGTCAGATTCATTTATCTGGTAAAGAAGATATTACATATTGTATAGTACTAAGACCCTGACTTGGTCTTACCTGTCAATCCTAATTTCCACTTCCAGTTTTACCTATGGACAACGGATTATTCATATCTTCAAATTCATCTATTAGCAAAATATATAGATATATAGAGATATTTCTAAGCATTGCTCAACTAGAACATTGTTCCAGAATCAAGATCCCTTCTTCTCTTCCTTCTTTGTTCATAAGTTTCTTTTACTTATCTTGCCTGCCTGTTTGGACTCATGACAACATATCCAGCTTGCTATGCGACATCTAAAATTCCTTTCCCTTTATTGCCTGATCATACCTTCCCTGCCTTTAGAATAAATGTAAGTTGGATTTCTTCCTGTTTGCTATCCAACTGCTTGTCCTATACTTAATGTCTATATACATCCAATATACACCCATATTTCTACATACCAGCATACTTGCCCAGTTCTTATAGATTTCTTTTTTATTTATCTTCTTTTTTTTTTTTTTTTTTTTTTTTAGTTCAAGCTGGAGTACAGGCCAGAGGCGGGGGGCGGCGAGAGGGTTCACCAGAGACAGAGCGGGGAGCAGAAGAGGCAGATCAGAAATACACTGCTGAGGGGAGCAGCGGGCGAGGCAGGAGAGGTCTGCCGCATCTTTTTGGTTTATCTTCTTAATCTACATCCTAACTTTTCTACTTTGCCTTGGCAGTTCCAATTCTACCATTTTTTTCAGCTAAAATCCATAGCCATCCAAGGTTGCTAAGACATACAGAGTGCAATGAGTACAATTAGAATGAAAAAACAACAGCTTCAAGGCACTAAAAGACCTCAGGAAAGGCCTAAAGTATTTTCTGCACATGCTATTTGCTATGACATAATAAATCAACTTAGGTAGTTTACAAAAGTTTAAATAAGAGTTTAAATAAAAAAGATGTTCTGGTATTTTCTCAATTAATAAAAAAATTTAAAGGAATTAGAATACCGCATTCCTCAGAAACTTGTATTCTAAAAATTTTCCATACAAAAGCTGTGTGGAGGTTCCCCAAACTACTAACAATAGAGCAACCATATGACCCAGCAATTTCACTCCTAGGAATCTATCCAACGGACCCAAAAACATTAATTCAAAAAGATACCTGCACACCTATGTTCCTTGCAGCACTATTTACAATAGCTAAGATATGGAAACAACCCAAATGCCCAAAAATAGATGACTGGATCAAGAAGATGTGGTAAATATACACAATGGAATAGTAATTGGCAATCAAAAAAGATAAATCCATGCCATTCACAGCAACATGGATGGAGTTAGAAGGCATCATGCTCAGTGAAACAAGTCAGAAGGAAAAGAAAAATATCGAATGGTTTCACTTATAGGAGGAATATAGGGGAACCAAATAGGAATCAAAAGGAAAAAATAACACCAATAATAATAATAAAACTAAAACAAAACTAGCAGGCAATCATAAGTAAGAGACATTCTGCAAGGGAGGGGGAGGAAAAGGGATCAAAATGGGAGACAGAAGAGCACAAGGGACTATGGTGATGGTTCACAGGTGAACTAGTGGTGGAAATTTTATGGGGTCTACACAATAATGTAAAAGATATATATATATATATAAAAATGAATAAAATAAAAATTTTCCATACAGAAACCACCTAAAATGGTCAAATTTATTATAACCATATTTTAAATAAAAAAATAATGTGCACATAGCATGCTTATCAGATTTGAGAGAAAAGTAAAAAGGATGACTGCTTAATTATCTTAGTCACATTCTAATTTTCAGTCTATAATTTTTTGTATCATTTCCAAACCTGTATTGAGTATAGTAATGACAACATTAAAAAGCAATATTAATGTTTTTAATTGATATCTAGCAACCGCCAAACTTTTTTTTTTATATTTATTTATGTATACAAGAACTGGGGTGTATGCCAAGGTGCAGGGGGTGAGAACAGATTTACCAGAGACAGAGTGGGGAGCAGAAGCTGCAGGTCCACTGAAATACACTGCTGAGGGGAGCGCTGGGTGAGACAAGAGAGGTCTGCGGTGCCATGTGGGTCAGCTCCCTGATCAGGGATCAAACTCATGCCACAGTGGTTGGCTACAGCTTGAGAGTGCTAAAACTTTAACCCCTGTGCCACCAGGGAGGCCCCACAACCTCCAAACTTTTTAACTTCACTAAAATCTATTTATGAAAACAGAAATAATACTTTCCTTTGACAAAAGCATCCTTTAGACAAATGACAACAGAAAGACAAGGCACTTAGATTACTCTAACCTCTACTTCTAGATTTACACTGAATAGTAGAATGCCACTTGAACAGTCAATTGCTTCAAAGTACTTTCAAACTACTGTGTGCACAAAAGCATAAATGACAATATACAACATAAGGGCTTTAGTCCCCACATATACAGTTAGTGGAAATCTTATTTTTAAATACTCAGCATAGACTTTCCTTTACTCTAACACATCATTAACATACAGATGTTATACATAGAAATAGCCTCCCTTATTCATAACATTTTTCCTAAAAGAAAATGTTTATTACTTTAGCATGTCCTTTATTGAAATATGCCTTAAATTTAACAAACATGATTCAAATACAACAGAAACTATTTAGATAAACATCAGCTATCACAACAAAACTTGTTAGAAGTTTTTAAGTGAGATGTTCTCCTAGGCACTGAAAGATAAAATACGAGAAAAGTATAAACATTAAAAAATACCTATTTCTTCCACTTCTTCCAGGAAATCATTATATTCTCTTAGACTAGGAAAATCTTCTTCTCTTTTATTATATCTTTAAGAAAAGACAACAATAAATATATACATATAACTTGCTTTCAATATTATCTCATTGGTTTGTTCTTATTTCATACAGGATATATATAAAGGATTTTTATTATATTAAAAACTGTTTACTTGACCCCAGGTTTGTAACAAGGATAAGAATGTTGTTCTTAAATTCTTTGACTACAGAAGAACAGAATCAGGAGAGAATGTTACAATATAGAAAGCCTGTCTAAGACTTAATGGAAAGAAAAAGAAATTGGGACACTGAGGAAGCTTAAATAACATCTACTACTGAAAATTATAATACTGCTTTTTATTGTAAGTAAAATAAATCTCTACTAGGCTAACTAATAAGACAGAAAACATTTTAAACAGAATTAGAAATAAAAGGAGAAAAATCACCTCAGCTGGCATAGAAATACAAAGGATCATAAGATTACTATAAACAACAACATAACAACATGATAACCTTGAACAAATCTCCTTGGACAAATTTCTAAAACAATACAGTTTAGCAACACTTAACCAGGAAGAAACAGAAGAGCTAAATAAAACAATCACAATTCTGGAAATTGAAACAGTAATCAAAATTCTCCCCAAAAACAAAAGCACAGTGCCAGATAGCTTTTATAATCTTCAAATTTCAACTTAAACATTACTTCTTCCAGCCTCACCTGATATCGCTGACTCATACCAAAACTCAGTTACTAACTTCACAGCATTTTTATCAATTTATGACAACATACTTTGTTTTGTTTGCCTATATTATGCTACTATACTGTAAGCTTTATGATGGTAAGAGTCATAATTGGTTCTCATTTTCACTGAGTGACTAATATGTATAATACCGTGTTTGTAAACAATAGATACTCAATGTAAGTTTGTTAAATTAAAAAAAGGAAAAAAATCGTGAGGCCATCAATCAATAGGATTTATCTACTCTTCTCAAAGTTAGATATTAGTGGCTTTCTAAGAACTTAATAAATTTTGTTGAGCAAATACACAGATGGATTTATAATTATTCAGTTGTCAAACAACACATTTCTATCAGAAAATTATAATATCAATTGCTGAATTAAATTTAAATGATTGCTAAAGTTCAGTTTGTTAAATGAATCATTCAAGTAATAATACTTACATCTTCAGTACTTTTTTCCGAATCTCAACCTCCTTATCAACAGTCGGATCTTCAAAGAGCTGTACCCTGAAGTTGCTTTTTTTGAGAGGAGTGCCACACTCAGGGCAATTTCCAGCTCCTCTCACAAACAGTAAATCCACACAACTTTCACACCTATAAAGAGAAAAACACAAAATAACTTTTAAGTTAGTATTCAAGTCTATAACAAGTCTATCTATAGTTCTTCTTTTTTGATTGATTTAATGGGGTGTGTGCTTTTTTGTTTGTTTTTTGAGAGGGTGGTTGATTAGCCACTGCTAGTCAAAATTTTCCAAAATTTTTTTTGGAAAGAAATGTTCCTCTTCATTTGGAGACTGCTTTTCAAATATAGGTATCCCAAGGAATACCTTTTAGTTTTAAAAATTTACAAATTAAGACAAATTGAATTGGAGAGTAGGAGAATTCAGAGGTAGCAGAACAGAAATAAGTCAAGGAGACTTATGAAAAACCAGTCTCTGGAAACCTCCATTCTCAGTCCAATACAACCCCAAGAACTAGGCAACAAAAGTTTCTGTCAGGAGCCAATAATTTAGATAGCCCTGCATACCACAATTAATAAAATGGACTTTTTTTCCCCTTTTCCTTTTCAGCCTTAGAACTTTTTCAAAGTTCAGTAAGCAATTGGCAAATGAAAATTGTAAGGGGGAGGCACTAACTGAACAAAGTACAAAGGTGAGTGGCTTAAGAACTGAGTGAGAATATCCTAGCATACTTGGAAAAAGAAGGAAAATGACCACAGCTTGAAAAAGTGGCCACTTATTAAAGTTGTAATCAGTTAAAACTGGCTGCCCAGCCTTCTTCTCCGATCATAAAGGAGTCAAACTGGAAATAAATCATAGAAAGGAAAAAAGAAACCTCCTTACCTCATGGAGACTGAAACCCACATAACTGGAAAACCAATGGATCAACGAAGAGATCAAAGAAGAAATTAAAAAATACCTGGAACTGAATGACAATGAGGACACAACTTTCCAGAACGTCTGGGACACAGCAAAAGCAGTAATAAGAGGAAAATATATAGCATTACAAGCTCACATCAAGAAACAAGAAACAAGTCAAAGAAACAATTTAATCTCACATCTCAAA